>QFAX02000560.1:0-34311 GCA_003412495.2 Echium plantagineum
ACAATCACTTGCCCTTTCACTCGTACCAGTGAAAGGTGACTTGGTCATCTTTCCTAAAAGACATGACTCGCATTTGTCATAAGATTCAAAACCAGATGACGTAAGAATTCCATTGTCATGGAGCTCTTTAATGCGTTTGTCACTTATATGACCGAGTCTGCAATGCCATAAGTATGTCGGGTTCAAGTCATTGGGCTTGTTCCTTTTCATACTGATGTTATAAGTTTCTACACTTGTTTCCAAGATATAGAGACCACTCTGCAGGGATGCAGTACAATAAACATTTCCATTTTTAGAGATAAAACAACCACTTTTATCAATAGTAACGGAAAAAACCATCCAAATTTAATAAGGAAATTGATATAATGTTCCTACATAAAGTAGGAACATAGAATACATTATTCAAAACAATACAATATCCAGATGGTAAATTTAAAGACAGTGTTCCTCTTGCAAGAGCTACAACTTTTGCACCATTGCCTACTCGTAGGTCCACTTCATCCCTTGTGAGCTTCCTTCTATTCTGCAGGTGCTGCATATTTCGACAAATATGAGTACCACATCCAGTGTCTAACACCCAAGAATTAGAATCAGAAGGTAAATCAGTTATAACATGAATACCTGTTGGCGGAGTAGTAGTGGTCAAACCACTCTTCTTGTCTGCCAGGTACTTCTTGCAGTTTCTCTTCCAATGGCCAATTATTCCGCAATAATGACACTTGTCTTCCCTTTTGGCATCCTTCTTGGATGCCTTTTGAGTAGGAGCTGTTGCACGGGGGGCAACCTTAGTCTTGCCTTTGGCACCTTTCTTCCTCTTGAACTGTTTCTTGTTCTGAATGGTCAGAACAGAGGAAGAAGTGCCTTTTGCCTTCTTAATGTTTTGTTCAGCATTGTTGATCATACCATGCAGTTCAGACAACGTCTTGTCATATTGGTGCATGTTAAAGTTCAACACAAAACCACTGAAGGAATCAGGCAGCGACCTAAGAATGATATCCACAGACATCTCCTTAGAGACGGGTGCCCCCAATGAGGCCAGTCTTTCGACCAGCCCTATCATCTTGATGACATGGGGACTTGCTGGCTGTCCATTGCCTAGCTTACAGTCAACAAGAGCACAAACAGTATCGTATCTCTCATTGCGTGCCTCCCGCTGGAACAAATTTTCCAGCTGGCGGTACATATCGTAAGCGTTGACCTCTTCGAATTGAATCTGAAGATTCGATTCCATGTTGGCCAACATTAAGCACTGGACATTGTAGCATCATTCATGTGCTGTTCATAGACATAATACTCATTCTCATCGGTGGGAACGACCTCAGGAAGTTTGGTGGTGAGCACATAATCTGTTCTCTCAGACTTGAGAATAATTCTCAAGTTGCGAGCCCAGTCATGGAAATTAGCACCATTAAGTTTGCATTTCTCCAAAGAGGAGCGGAGAGACTTAGAGTTTTTATCGTTCGTAGACATGATAACTACAGCGGTAAAAGGCGAATAAATAACTCAGATAAGCATGTCATAGTGATAATTCAAAATATCAAAATATTTGAACTCATACAATGTGTTCATAATCCTACTAAAATACACAATGTATCCGAGAAGTCAGATAATTAATAATCGAACGGCAGCACGCAACATTTCGACTACCAATCATGTGAGTAGGTGAATGATCACCATTTATGCCGGGCATAATTCTCGGTGTCACCAAAAATCTTACAAGATTGCATTGGTGACAACTTTTGCCAACAGGCCCAAATCTGATTATGGGAATCACTGTTCAAGTAACCTGAGCCTACTGACGAAAGTCAGAATGAACAATCGAAGCCCGATTCTGAATCGGAAATCATTCGATTATTCCATCGGGATCAAGTCATAGGACATGTCATGTCTGCCAATCTGGCAGGTCCATGCATACGTATGTCTTATTCCGACTTTAGGGTCAGGTATGGCAAATTACTTGACTTAAGGTAGGATTAGTTATAAATATATAATCATGATCATACATGCATATATACATTCACTCAAGCAAGAATATATATCATATGAGCATGAAAATTAAGAATTATAACGCAAATAAATGGGATTAGTGATATGATCTAAAAACCGAAAAGAAAACTAGACTTAATTCTAAACTAAGTCTTCAGTCCTCCTTCAGTTCCTTCGGTGGCTTCGTCTTCTATTGATTACAATCACACGTGGTGATAAATAATTGACACGCAGGTCAATGTAATAAATAATAAAATAAAAGTGACACAAGTCGTCATAAAATAGCACGCAGGCTATATTTCTTTTTGACCCAAGTCGTCATATAAAAGACAGTACGCAGACTGTATTTCAAAACCAGATCATATCACTTATCCCAACATTCATTCACAATGAAAATAAAACATCCAATATATCAAAATATATATAATACATGAATTAAGTCAATTAAAACATGTAAGGATGTCAAATAAGGTACACACAATTATAACACATATATGTAATAAATTGTACATCAAATGTAACAACCAAATCAATAACTCATAGGTTTTACATAATTAATTAAGGCCTTTAATTTTAATTAATAAGCATTTAATATTATTTATAACCAATATAAATAAAATTAACAACTAATCATATTAGTGCTATTAATTAAAATATTGTAACATTAAAATCTAATCAAATTATCATACAAGTTATAATAATTTAATTAATTTTCTTCTGACAATCAAAAGTCAAAATACTAGAATAGCCAAAATATTCACAATAATTAATAAAACAAAATCCAAAACAATTTTAGGACCATTTTAATTATGTGAACAGTCGTGAACAGTGTTTCGTGAACAGTGAAATCGGAATCACTGTTCATCCGAAAAACACTGTTCATCCGAATAGTGTTCCGAACTTTTCGGATGAACACATGGCTATTCAAAAATCATTTTCGAGCACTTACTAAATCCAAATAAATCCAGAAAAATTACAGTAGACTCGAAAATCATTCTAGTATTTGATTTATATTTTTTCAGAATTTTAGAAAAATATATACAGCCGTTAAAACACTGTTCAACCGAATGGTATATCAAATCCGTTCGGGTGAACATATGACTGTTCAAATGTCAATTTCGAGCACTTAAGAAATCCAAAAAATTCCAGAAAAATTTCAGTAAACTCGAAATTGACTCTAATATTTTATTTATATTTTTCCAGAATTTTATAAAAATATATACAGCCTTTAAAACTGTTCAAACGAAGGGTATATCAAATCCGTTCGAATGAACATATGGCTGTTTCAAACATTTATTTCGAGCACTTAACAAATCGAAACAATTCCAGAAAAATTACAGTAAACTCGAAATTCAATGTACTGTTTGAATAATATTTTTCCAGAATTCTATAAAAATATATACAGCACTTAAAACTGTTCAAACGAAAGGTATATCAAATCCGTTCGGATGAACATATGGCTGTTTCAAACATTTATTTCGAGCACTTAACAAATCGAAACAATTCCAGAAAAATTACAGTGGTCTCGAAATTTTGTCTACTATTCGAAACATATTTTTACAGAATTTTAGAAAAATATTTACAGGCCTTAACAATTACATAATTGCACAATACACATAATGCACAACAACCTTAATTGATGATATCAAAACATACACATATGATATTATAATTCATGAAATCAAATTTCAAGACATTTAAAGTGAATTAGAACATATGTACCGGGCTCATGATGCCACTGTTGGTATTTTATACATGTTTTGCATATCAAATTATACAAAAACGTATAAACGATCGAATACAAAGTTCTAAATTCACATTTAACTACGAGTTTCGAGTATACCTCTTCGAGCGTGATCGAGTGCGTAGCGGAAGAGCAACGTCCGTTCCTCTCTCTAGTTAGTCCACACCAATGCGTGATTGATTCCTCCCTTGAAGCAACTAGAGCTTGAAGCGTATATGTCAAGAATGAACCAAGAGAAAAACGATTTCTTCTCTTGGTTTGTGTGTATATTTTCGGCCAAAAACTAGAGGAAGGAGGGAGTATTTTTCTTTTTCTGTTTTTTCCTTGTCTTACAAAGTGTACAAAAGAATGATAAACATTGTCATCAAATGTGGTCTTCATATGGTGTTAATCACATTAACATCCATATGTAACCTCCCCCTTTTTCAAGCTCCCATTCAAGACTAGCATTAGTGCATTTGAATTCAAAAAGTCAAATGCATTCTTATGCATCATTTTTGGACGGTTAATGGGGTGGAAATTCCACTTTGGAATTTCCTCCCCTTTATTCTTTGACGTTTACACTTTTAACCCGGAAGTTTCAATCGTATTGAAAATCAAGCGCATTGTTTGTGTGTGACCTTCTAGGATCGAAATAACATTAGTCATATGTTAATAAAATATCGACAAGTATTTTACTATCATATAAATCATGAGCGGGTCCTAGTAAAACCATCAAGACCCCTAATGTATTTCGAATTCATTCCCAGCTCGTATATTATTGTCAAACAAATAATATACGTATGAACTTAACCTTAAATAAGTAATCACTTCGAACAATCAAATTGTTCAATGGGCACTAATTATGACGTGTCAAACATCTCATAATTCCAACAGTTGTAATATGTAATTTGATAACACTTTTGATAATCCGTACATTATTTATTTAACATTTGTGCCACTTTATTTGATGAATAACACAAAACGAGGCATTTCGTCTTATTTTTTCCTTTAGGGTTTTAAGGTTCTCATATTCGTCCTTTTTTGTCTTTTTTTGTCTTTGGGTGTTGTAATATGTAATTTGATAACACTTTTGATAATCCATACATTATTTATTTAACATTCGTGCCACTTTATTTGATGAATAACACAAAACAAGGCATTTCGTCTTATTTTTTCCTTTAGGGTTTTAAGGTTCTCATATTCGTCCTTTTTTGTCTTTTTTTGTCTTTGGTGTTGTAATATGTAATTTGATAACACTTTTGATAATCCGTGCATTATTTATTTAACATTCGTGCTACTTTATTTGATGAATAACACAAAACGAGGCATTTCGTCTTGTTTTTTCCTTTAGGGTTTTAAGGTTCTCATATTCGTCCTTTTTTGTCTTTTTCTGTCTTTGCGTGTTGTAATATGTAATTTGATAACACTTTTGATAATCCGTACATTATTTATTTAACATTCGTGCCACTTTATTCGATGAATAACACAAAACGAGGCATTTCGTCTTATTTTTTCCTTTAGGGTTTTAAGGTTCTCATATTCGTCCTTTTTTGTCTTTTTTTGTCTTTGGTTGTTGTAATATGTAATTTGATAACACTTTTAATAATCCGTACATCATTTATTTAACATTCGTGCCACTTTATTTGATGAATAACTCAAAACGTGGCATTTCGTCTTATTTTTTTCTTTAGGGTTTTAAGGTTCTCATATTCGTCCTTTTTTGTCTTTTTTTGTCTTTGGGTGTTGTAATATGTAATTTGAGAGCACTTTTGATAATCGGTACATTATTTATTTAACATTCGTGCCACTTTATTTGATGAATAACACAAAACGAGGCATTTCGTCTTATTTTATCCTTTAGGGTTTTAAGGTTCTCATATTCGTCATTTTTTGTCTTTTTTTGTCTTTGGGTGTTGTAATATGTAATTTGATAACACTTTTGATAATCCGTACATTATTTATTTAACATTCGTGCCACTTTATTTGATGAATAACACAAAACGAGGCATTTCGTCTTATTTTTTCCTTGAGGGTTTTAAGGTTCTCATATTCGTCCTTTTTTGTCTTTTTTATCTTTGGGTGTTGTAATATGTAATTTGATAACACTTTTGATAATCCGTACATTATTTATTTAACATTCGTGCCACTTTATTTGATGAATAACACAAAACGAGGCATTTCGTCTTATTTTTTCCTTTAGGGTTTTAAGGTTCTCATATTCGTCATTTTTTGTCTTTTTTTGTATCTGGGTGTTGTAATATGTAATTTGATAACACTTTTGATAATCCGTACATTATTTATTTAACATTCGTGCCACTTTATTTGATGAATAACACAAAACGAGGCATTTCGTCTTGTTTTTTCCTTTAGGGTTTTAAGGTTCTCATATTCGTCCTTTTTTGTCTTTTTCTGTCTTTGCGTGTTGTAATATGTAATTTGATAACACTTTTGATAATCCGTACATTATTTATTTAACATTCGTGCCACTTTATTTGATGAATAACACAAAACGAGGCATTTCGTCTTATTTTATCCTTTAGGGTTTTAAGGTTCTCATATTCGTCATTTTTTGTCTTTTTTTGTCTTTGGGTGTTGTAATATGTAATTTGATAACACTTTTGATAATCCGTACATTATTTATTTAACATTCGTGCCACTTTATTTGATGAATAACACAAAACGAGGCATTTCGTCTTATTTTTTCCTTTAGGGTTTTAAGGTTCTCATATTCGTCCTTTTTTGTCTTTTTTTGTCTTTGGGTGTTGTAATATGTAATTTGATAACACTTTTGATAATCCGTACATTATTTATTTAACATTCGTGCCACTCTATTTGATGAATAACACAAAACGAGGCATTTCGTCTTATTTTTTCCTTTAGGGTTTTAAGGTTCTCATATTCGTTCTTTTTTGTCTTTTTTTGTCTTTGGGTGTTGTAATATGTAATTTGATAACACTTTTGATAATCCGTACATTATTTATTTAACATTCGTGCCACTTTATTTGATGAATAACACAAAACGAGGCATTTCGTCTTATTTTTTCCTTTAGGGTTTTAAGGTTCTCATATTCGTCCTTTTTTGTCTTTTTTTGTCTTTAGGTGTTGTAATATGTAATTTCATAACACTTTTGATAATCCATACATTATTTATTTAACATTCGTGCCACTTTATTTGATGAATAACACAAAACGAGGCATTTCGTCTTATTTTTTCCTTTAGGGTTTTAAGGTTCTCATATTCGTCCTTTTTTGTCTTTTTTTGTAACGACCCGCCCCAGGTCGATCGCCCCCGAGGTTGGGATCGTCAGCAACATGAACATCAGAGTCACCGGTCGATGGATGACAACGTAAAAATGACTCTTTTTTTATGATTGAAATAGTATCCATCGTGGTGAACAAACAATCACATAAATTATAACATCAGAAAATACAATCAAGTCTCGGGAAGATAGTTTTGAAAAGATAACGATATTTGATAAGTCTTGAAGACACCGAAGACATTAATCGGAATGACTGCTGAGGACTCTTAGCCACCTTCGCCGCACCTTTAAGCTCTTAAGCGATCTACAGCCATTAGACTCCAAAGATGAACTCCTTATGTTTAACTGTCAATCTGGAGAAGGGGGGTGTCAGCTATAAAGCTGGTGAACACTTACCGCACAGGTGGTGTATACCACACATTATGCCCATGAGTAAAGATATACATGTAGAAATGGGTAGGGACAACTTACCTTTTCTTTAGCCAACAACATACTAATTAACAGAATAACAACACTACAACTTAGCAATATAAGTAACAACCACGAAAAGAATTACATAATATTAACTCAACGTTTATACCCATAACATAGATCATACTTAGTATTGTCTCTCAACAAATATATCCATCACAACACAGCTTATATCATCTGAAAACCTGTAATATCATCTCAGTAAAATATGACATCAACTCATCAATAATAATATCAACTCATAATTCGGTTAAGGGGGCTATCATCCACTATAGTTGTGGGCATAACAACGATCTACCCTTTTAGATGGTAATCATCCAGTCATATAGCTGGGTTATACTACAATCCATCTCTACAACAACAACTCGTTAACTATAATATCAACTTAATAATCCGGTTAAGGGGGCTATCATCCACATCAATATATGGGTTTAACAACGATCCACCCTTTTAGATGGTAATCATCCAGTCATATAGCTGGGTTATACTACAATCCATCTCTACAACAACAACTCGTCCTGCAGGGGAGACCCTTATGCCCGTCGACATAAAAGTTTTATCATAAGCGCCCTCCAGCCGAAACTGGGGTTTACTACTACGCGCTCCGGATATCTACTCAACATGTATTATAAGCGCCCTCCAGTGGAAACTGGGGTTACTACTACGCGCATCGTGTATCAACTCAACATATCTCAACCAACTATAATGATCAACATTTCAATTCAACAACTGGACATGTCATATATCATCTTAACAACCAATTCTTTATATGTCAAATCAACTACTCATTTTATATCCATTTAACAACTCATTTTATATATATTCAACAACTCATCATATCATGATCGACAATTCAACTAACACGTCATATAGAACCACAACATACATATATAACAATTCGCATAAACAGAATATATCGCATACAGTCAACCGTGAGATAAGTACTCACCTGATGCTAGAGCAACTAGCGTACACCTATATATTCCTTGTGTGGCCTTCCTGAACTCCTAGATAGTGTAACGCGTGTTAATAATCTATCACGGGTGAAATGACTATTTTGCCCTTGACTCGGTTTTCGACCGTTAAAACTCTCAAGTTGGTTCCTCACATTAGGCTCACTCTTATGTATCCAAAAATATGCCCCAATGCATTAAATTATGTTTAAGGATAGATATCGTGTCGACTTGTAAAATGACAAAAATGCCCTTAACTTGTAAAATGACTGAAATACCCTTCAGCCTCGAATGTGCCCAACACTTGTTCAAATCATTTTGTAAATTCTCATATAATTATTTTATCTTCAAAAATATCCAAAAATCATAAGTATGCTGCCCATGGATGATTTTCGACTAATATTTCTCTTTTTACCAATTTATAACTATTTATGGTCCTTTAATTAACAATAATCTCAAGCAAATACTTAAACACCATTACAATCATCCAAATAATTTTTGTAACTTAAAATATCAGTAGGAAAGTCAAACTTGCTGCCCAAAATATATTTCTCACCCATTTGCTATTTTTCTCATTTAAAATGCTTTTCTAGCCCATATTTAATTCGAAATTCAAAATAAATACTAAAACATCTTCAAAATTCATAAAATCAGAAAGTTAACCTTTTCTTAACATAAGGAATACAGAAAAGTAGTCCCTTTATTTTATAATCTCCAAAATCTTCCATTTCTAGATTTAAACACATTTCTACGTCATTTAACATCCGAATATTAAAATAAATAGCAAACCATTTTTAAAACTTATCACCTTTGACATAGAGCTTCCTTGTACTCTTAAAGTTACTGGAAAAATTCTACTTTTAATTTAGAGCTCAAACAATACATCGTTTCTATTTAAAATCTCGTTTTAATCACTAAATCTTTAAAAATAGTAAACAAATCCAGAACACCTCAATATTTTGTGTAACTACTTCTAATACAGTAGGTAAACTCGCCACAAACTATTTTTAATTTTATCAATCGTTTGATATTTCTTTCATATTTAAAACTCTTTTCAACTATTAAACTTTCGAAAATCATAATAAATCCAAAACAAATCCAAATCCAGAAATTCTTGTTGTCTTATGTTAGAAATCAGAACCTCTACCCAAAAATAAAATCTCATAATTTTCTGGGTACGTTTAGTATATATCACGTCTTTATCTTTACAATCAATCATAGATAAAATCGATAATCCAAACCATTATTAAACATAGTTTAATCATCATCCATAGGCATATACTAACTTTATCTAGTCAAAGATGCAAACTTTATAAAGTTGACCAAAAGTCAACCATCTCAAAAATCATCATTCATAACAAAATAATCTCATAAAACATGTTTATATAACATCTTATAACATCTATTATAAATGCATGTTCAAATCTTGACATAAAAACCCATAATCAACATTATTTGTAAAAGTCAACATTTTCTTTAAAAAGTCAACTCGGATTTTGACCAACATTTTCATATGAGAAAAGTGTAGAATTTTTTTAATTTTGAGGAATGAAATGTTGTAGAGAATGGAATGAGGATTACTTTGAGCTAAAGATCAACAAAGATGGAAGAAAAATTGAGGTCCTCCTCCTTATATTGTTCTCGGTTTTGGAAGGGGGTGGGAGATGGGTTTCTTTTGTTTTGTTGTGTGATTTTTGTGTAGAGAAAGATGAGAATGTCTTGCATAAGACTTACTAATATAAAGCTTCTCAAGTAAGCTTTAGAAAAGTAATGATGTGCCTCATGAACCTAGACTAATTTAAAGCCACATACACTTAGCTTGCATGAATATTATTTTAATATTAATGTGTGGTTGACAAGATGTTGAGTAGGCTCCAAGAATGGCTAAGTGTTGAATTATCTAAAATATTGGGGTAGTAATGCAATATGAAAAAAAATTTAGAAAACTATCTTCTCATGCTCATGCATACACACGCCCCAAATAAATTTCCCGGCTACTACTCGGTTTATTTTTGGACTAAAATATCTACGCACTTTACGAATTGTGACACGTCACTCTCTCGGGAAATAAAATAATATTATGTAGCACATCCACGGGATGGGTTATTTCATTTTACCCTCCTTACAAAAATTTTGTCCTCGAAATTTGTTACGACTTAAGGCTTCTCAACGACACACTCAATCAACGTCTCATCTCGACAACTCCTCTTTGGTCTCGTAACATCTAGACCTTTCAACTTAATGCCATCACTTTCCACGTCACACTGTCAACACATATATCATGAAAAAGCAACAATCTCAAGTGGTTCACACGATATCCTACCATCACGTCTTAGATCTCCCACGACATAAATATATATGCTTCTATCAATTATCAACAGAATCATCACCGACTCATCACAACTAGTCCATATATATGTAATATAACAAACATGTACTACTCAACAAATAATCACAAGTATACGACACAACATATGGATCACCACATATTAACACGTTCCAACAAATTCACATAAGTGCAATTATCACATAACTAGTATAAATAATATATATATTCACTACATCTCATCGTCAAAAACTCAACCTCATATCGTACATAATTACACATGACATGCGTATAGAGGATACACGACTAACATCTGCTTATCAAGGTATGTGTATTTGTATCACATTACTCATATCTCCATCTTTCCAATAGCATCCACATCATATTCTCAACTTATACCATCATCACCACAAATCCCTCAAACTAATACGGCTCAAGTGTCTCAGTTGTCCATCTCATTACACATAGCGCACTATCACTTTACCGTAATGTCAATAACCATCTAACCACATCAATATATTGATACCACTACATAATCATAATAATACCTTCTTATAACTCGATATCAATATAAATCCACCAATTTATACCTCACTACTCACATACATATACCTCGAGTAGTTCATTATGTTATACGTCACCTCGTAATGTAACCACATGTTAAACCACCTAATATATCTCAACTTATCAAATCTCAACATAATGTACCCAACATTACACGCATTTCGCCACAACTAACTAATACATATATACCCATACCTCAACATATCCAAATTCATATATCACAACTTAATAGAAATCTTACCTT
This sequence comes from Echium plantagineum, assembly GCA_003412495.2. Lineage (NCBI taxonomy): Eukaryota > Viridiplantae > Streptophyta > Magnoliopsida > Boraginales > Boraginaceae > Echium > Echium plantagineum. The sequence goes on from QFAX02000560.1 coordinate 11,531, forward strand.
AAAATACTCATATATCAATGTGTCCAACTTTATATATGGCAACAGTCCATCTATCAACTCATTTAATCACATCGTAATATAACAACTGATCATCCTATCCATCACCAATCATAATGTGCAACTTTGTATATTATCACATATCTTTAAACCAAAGGTACTAACACCTTTTCGCAAGCTATAATCATTTACCAATTTCGACAAACAACATAGTGCACAATATTCAATCGGTTCGACACTAGTAAATCTCTAACACAGTCCAAACCTTCACTATTGGTTGTTTCCTGATAATATCCTTCCATTCTTTATCGAGATCAATCAAATCATATAAGTTATCCTTACATATATTTACATATCCATATCGTTCAACCTCATTCATAACCTGTATTTACAACTAAGTGGTTTAACCATTACACCATCACAGTTTTAGCACATACATTAAGGTTTCCTTTCCTTACCCGTTGAAATCAACTAGTCGTCAGAATCATCATATCAGATAACTCTTATTACACCTCAACATTACATTAGTGGAGTACTCCCGTTTTTTCCGAATTTTTGCTTATCATGCCAAAATTACTCATACTCGATTATGACTTGTAATCCCGTCTTAGACTATCCTCAATTATACCATTCACATACGAAATGTGTGAATAGTCATAAACACGTGCTATGAGAACATCCATCATACTTTTATCAATACATGAACACATTCATCTGTTAACTATTCCATAACCCAATTATCGAAACAAATAATTTTAGTTCATCACATGTCGTTTACTGTCCATGACTCCCAACGTATATATTATCGTCACTGATGACTGTACGCAACTTTGAGGAGAATTACTCATCCCCTATCTCCACGCCAAGTCTTTCTTCCATGATACCTTAGTTACCAATTTCCAATTGTTTCCGTCAACCTTATTTTTTCTTTCTTATCCTTTCAATTAACTTAGGACCATGCTATTTCTCATATCTTATATCAATCTTACTAACTGGAGTCATACCTTTTTTCCCACAAGGAACTTACAATGATCACATAACAATACATGTATATAATTGTCATTATACTCCACTTCACCCTCGCAACTCATACCCCGAATCTTCAGAAAACCTTATACACAACCATGATCGGCTAACGCTCAATCGTTCCAATTGCTTAAGATCATATGTTGGTTTATCACTACGATTCGAGTACCCTAATTCATTTTCAATGCTTCCCGTTGTCGACATCTTTAGTGTTAACGTATTGCTATCTCCACTCAGCGGTCATATTTAACTCATCAGATCCTACCGACCCAATCCACAAGTGTTTACATGCTAACACATAACAACAACTACTCGATTCTCCTTATTATTTTATGTCGCATATCAGACCTTTTCCATTGTCTCTATATGTTTCGTACTACGGGGATGTATGATATACCCTACACCATGCTCTTCCTCTAGATTTGACCTTTCCAAACCTCACTTTCGGGTACGATTTATTATAATATACTCATCATCAACTCCATCGTCCTTTACCCAGACATTTTAAAATTCTCATTTCAAGTCATTCATCTGTTTGCAACCTCTGACCTTACTGTTGCGAGTCCAGGAATCCATCAAAGAAAGTTGGGCTAATTCTTATTTAAGTCAACCAAGGACTTCCCTTTAACTCCAACTTCATAATTAATCATCAATACATTTGCTATCATTCATCTTTTCCTTCACTTGTCCTTGGGGAATCTATTGTCCATTTTCATTTTGATCCATAAATAACTAGATTCATCACCCATTATGATACTTACTCATGTATTGACTATTACTGATGTGAACACCATTCACCAATACTAATTCACAACAGTGGTATATCCTTCATACGTGAGAGTCCATAACTCATTATCACTATATCTTATTCAGGCAACCACTATTTACTTACTGATCACGCAACCTATCATAATAATACTATCTTCAAATAGGACTAGCACTCTTCTAATCTAAGCGCAATCTGATTCTCGTATCTCACTAGTTTGCAACAAATCTCCCAAACTTAACCAACCTTCTTTTAAGGTCATACATTTGTTTCATCTGTCCTCCTTGGTGAAATCCTCAAAGCCAATCAACACTGTCCAACTAATACACATATCCTAAAGTTTTAAATTTTCCTTTATTTCGTCTACTATACTCAAATACCCAAACTCCGTAACTATCGCTCACTACAACCTTCATATTCAAAATCGTCTTATATAATCGTTCCATCATTCATTAGGGAGCACAAACCTATATTTTTCTCAATCCATTTCTTGGCAATACTTACTAATTTGTCCTTTTATTATCTCCAACAATCATAATCAAGATTTGAGTACCCAATCTCAACCTATCGTGATTATATTTGATGTCTTACTTGTTTTCCTCAAATGCACGTTCTCCAAACACATAACGCATTTCACTAGCCCTTTTATCATATGTCACCCTAATATTTTCACCTTCGTTATACTGAATCCATTCCTACTGCATATCCGACTTGTGTGTTCTACAGTAGTACCTCTCATTGAATCGTTTTCCACGTATTCGAGGGTTCATGGGGTCTTCCTATTGTTGGAATTATGAGATGTTTGACACGTCATAATTAGTGCCCATTGAACAATTTGATTGTTCGAAGTGATTACTTATTTAAGGTTAAGTTCATACGTATATTATTTGTTTGACAATAATATACGAGCTGGGAATGAATTCGAAATACATTAGGGGTCTTGATGGTTTTACTAGGACCCGCTCATGATTTATATGATAGTAAAATACTTGTCGATATTTTATTAACATATGACTAATGTTATTTCGATCCTAGAAGGTCACACACAAACAATGCGCTTGATTTTCGATACGATTGAAACTTCCGGGTTAAAAGTGTAAACGTCAAAGAATAAAGGAGAGGAAATTCCAAAGTGGAATTTCCACCCCATTAACCGTCCAAAAATGATGCATAAGAATGCATTTGACTTTTTGAATTCAAATGCACTAATGCTAGTCTTGAATGGGAGCTTGAAAAAGGGGGAGGTTACATATGGATGTTAATGTGATTAACACCATATTAAGACCACATTTGATGACAATGTTTATCATTCTTTTTGTACACTTTGTAAGACAAGAAAAAAAAACAGAAAAAGAAAAATACTCCCTCCTTCCTCTAGTTTTTGGCCGAAAATATACACACAAACCAAGAGAAGAAATCGTTTTTCTCTTGGTTCATTCTTGACATATACGCTTCAAGCTCTAGTTGCTTCAAGGGAGGAATCAATCACGCATTAGTGTGGACTAACTAGAGAGAGGAACGGACGTTGCTCTTCCGCTACGCACTCGATCACGCTCGAAGAGGTATACTCGAAACTCGTAGTTAAATGTGAATTTAGAACTTTGTATTCGATCGTTTATACGTTTTTGTATAATTTGATATGCAAAACATGTATAAAATCCCATCAGTGGCATCATGAGCCCGGTACATATGTTCTAATTCACTTTAAATGTCTTGAAATTTGATTTCATGAATTATAATATCATATGTGTATGTTTTGATATCATCAATTAAGGTTGTTGTGCATTATGTGTATTGTGCAATTATGTAATTGTTAAGGCCTGTAAATATTTTTCTAAAATTCTGTAAAAATATGTTTCGAACAGTAGACAAAATTTCGAGACCACTGTAATTTTTCTGGAATTGTTTCGATTTGTTAAGTGCTCGAAATAAATGTTTGAAACAGCCATATGTTCATCCGAACGGATTTGATATACCTTTCGTTTGAACAGTTTTAAGTGCTGTATATATTTTTATAGAATTCTGGAAAAATATTATTCAAATAGTACATTGAATTTCGAGTTTACTGTAATTTTTCTGGAATTGTTTCGATTTGTTAAGTGCTCGAAATAAATGTTTGAAACAGCCATATGTTCATTCGAACGGATTTGATATACCCTTCGTTTGAACAGTTTTAAAGGCTGTATATATTTTTATAAAATTCCGGAAAAATATAAATAAAATATTAGAGTCAATTTCGAGTTTACTGAAATTTTTCTGGAATTTTTTGGATTTCTTAAGTGCTCGAAATTGACATTTGAACAGTCATATGTTCACCCGAACGGATTTGATATACCATTCGGTTGAACAGTGTTTTAACGGCTGTATATATTTTTCTAAAATTCTGAAAAAATATAAATCAAATACTAGAATGATTTTCGAGTCTACTGTAATTTTTCTGGATTTATTTGGATTTATTAAGTGCTCGAAAATGATTTTTGAATAGCCATGTGTTCATCCGAAAAGTTCGGAACACTATTCGGATGAACAGTGTTTTTTGGATGAACAGTGATTCCGATTTCACTGTTCACGAAACACTGTTCACGACTGTTCACATAATTAAAATGGTCCTAAAATTGTTTTGGATTTTGTTTTATTAATTATTGTGAATATTTTGGCTATTCTAGTATTTTGACTTTTGATTGTCAGAAGAAAATTAATTAAATTATTATAACTTGTATGATAATTTGATTAGATTTTAATGTTACAATATTTTAATTAATAGCACTAATATGATTAGTTGTTAATTTTATTTATATTGGTTATAAATAATATTAAATGCTTATTAATTAAAATTAAAGGCCTTAATTAATTATGTAAAACCTATGAGTTATTGATTTGGTTGTTACATTTGATGTACAATTTATTACATATATGTGTTATAATTGTGTGTACCTTATTTGACATCCTTACATGTTTTAATTGACTTAATTCATGTATTATATATATTTTGATATATTGGATGTTTTATTTTCATTGTGAATGAATGTTGGGATAAGTGATATGATCTGGTTTTTGAAATACAGTCTGCGTACTGTCTTTTATATGACGACTTGTGTCAAAAAGAAATATAGCCTGCGTGCTATTTTATGACGACTTGTGTCACTTTTATTTTATTATTTATTACATTGACCTGCGTGTCAATTATTTATCACCACGTGTGATTGTAATCAATAGAAGACGAAGCCACCGAAGGAACTGAAGGAGGACTGAAGACTTAGTTTAGAATTAAGTCTAGTTTTCTTTTCGGTTTTTAGATCATATCACTAATCCCATTTATTTGCGTTATAATTCTTAATTTTCATGCTCATATGATATATATTCTTGCTTGAGTGAATGTATATATGCATGTATGATCATGATTATATATTTATAACTAATCCTACCTTAAGTCAAGTAATTTGTCATACCTGACCCTAAAGTCGGAATAAGACATACGTATGCATGGACCTGCCAGATTGGCAGACATGACATGTCCTATGACTTGATCCCGATGGAATAATCGAATGATTTCCGATTCAGAATCGGGCTTCGATTGTTCATTCTGACTTTCGTCAGTAGGCTCAGGTTACTTGAACAGTGATTCCCATAATCAGATTTGGGCCTGTTGGCAAAAGTTGTCACCAATGCAATCTTGTAAGATTTTTTGTGACACCGAGAATTATGCCCGGCATAAATGGTGATCATTCACCTACTCACATGATTGGTAGTCGAAATGTTGCGTGCTGCCGTTCGATTATTAATTATCTGAGTTCTCGGATACATTGTGTATTTTAGTAGGATTATGAACACATTGTATGAGTTCAAATATTTTGATATTTTGAATTATCACTATGACATGCTTATCTGAGTTATTTATTCGCCTTTTACCGCTGTAGTTATCATGTCTACGAACGATAAAAACTCTAAGTCTCTCCGCTCCGCTTTGGAGAAATGCAAACTTAATGGTGCTAATTTCCATGACTGGGCTCGCAACTTGAGAATTATTCTCAAGTCTGAGAGAACAGATTATGTGCTCACCACCAAACTTCCTGAGGTCGTTCCCACCGATGAGAATGAGTATTATGTCTATGAACAGCACATGAATGATGCTACAGATGTCCAGTGCTTAATGTTGGCCAACATGGAATCGAATCTTCAGATTCAATTCGAAGAGGTCAACGCTTACGATATGTACCGCCAGCTGGAAAATTTGTTCCAGCGGGAGGCACGCAATGAGAGATACGATACTGTTTGTGCTCTTGTTGACTGTAAGCTAGGCAATGGACAGCCAGCAAGTCCCCATGTCATCAAGATGATAGGGCTGGTCGAAAGACTGGCCTCATTGGGGGCACCCGTCTCTAAGGAGATGTCTGTGGATATCATTCTTAGGTCGCTGCCTGATTCCTTCAGTGGTTTTGTGTTGAACTTTAACATGCATCAATATGACAAGACGTTGTCTGAACTGCATGGTATGATCAACAATGCTGAACAAAACATTAAGAAGGCAAAAGGCACTTCTTCCTCTGTTCTGACCATTCAGAACAAGAAACAGTTCAAGAGGAAGAAAGGTGCCAAAGGCAAGACTAAGGTTGCCCCCCGTGCAACAGCTCCTACTCAAAAGGCATCCAAGAAGGATGCCAAAAGGGAAGACAAGTGTCATTATTGCGGAATAATTGGCCATTGGAAGAGAAACTGCAAGATGTACCTGGCAGACTAGAAGAGTGGTTTGACCACTACTACTCCGCCAACAGGTATTCATGTTATAACTGATTTACCTTCTGATTCTAATTCTTGGGTGTTAGACACTGGATGTGGTACTCATATTTGTCGAAATATGCAGCACCTGCAGAATAGAAGGAAGCTCACAAGGGATGAAGTGGACCTACGAGTAGGCAATGGTGCAAAAGTTGTAGCTCTTGCTGTAGGAACACTGTCTTTAAATTTACCATCTGGATATTGTATTGTTTTGAATAATGTATTCTATGTTCCTACTTTATGTAGGAACATTATATCAATTTCCTTATTAAATTTGGATGGTTTTTCCGTTACTATTGATAAAAGTGGTTGTTTTATCTCTAAAAATGGAAATGTTTATTGTACTGCATCCCTGCAGAGTGGTCTCTATATCTTGGAAACAAGTGTAGAAACTTATAACATCAGTATGAAAAGGAACAAGCCCAATGACTTGAACCCGACATACTTATGGCATTGCAGACTCGGTCATATAAGTGACAAACGCATTAAAGAGCTCCATGACAATGGAATTCTTACGTCATCTGGTTTTGAATCTTATGACAAATGCGAGTCATGTCTTTTAGGAAAGATGACCAAGTCACCTTTCACTGGTACGAGTGAAAGGGCAAGTGATTTATTGGGAATCATACATACTGATATATGTGGCCCAATGAACACGCCCGCTAGAGGAGGTTTTCCATACTTCATTACCTTCACCGATGACTTCAGCAGATATGGTTACGTATATCTGTTGAAACATAAGAGTGAAGCCTTTGAAAAGTTCAAAGAATTTCAGAAAGAAGTAGAAAACCAACTCGGCAGGACAATCAGGATTCTTCGCTCCGACAGGGGAGGAGAATACTTGAGCCATGACTTCTTGCAACACCTAAGAGAATGTGGTATTGTATCACAACTCACACCTGCTGGTACACCACAACACAATGGTGTCTCCGAAAGGAGAAATCGAACCTTATTAGATATGGTTCGATCAATGATGAGCACATCAGAACTCCCAACTAGTTTTTGGGGTTATGCATTGGAAACTGCCGCTTCCACACTAAACAAATGTCCAACCAAATCAGCACCTAAGACCCCACATGAGATGTGGTTTGGGACTCTTCCCAAACTAGGGTACTTGAGGATTTGGGGATCCGAGGCCTATGTTAAGAAAGTTAACAAAGATAAGCTTGGACCTAAATCCGACAAGTGTTACTTCATTGGTTATCCTAAGGAAACCAAGGGATATTACTTTTATCTCAAACCCGAAAATAAGATTTTCGTGGCTCGTAATGGAACTTTCCTTGAGAAAGAATACATTACAAAGAGATATAAGAGTAATGAGACTCTTGAAATTGTTCAAGAGGGTGATGTAGCAGGTACTAGTACCTTAGCTGAATCACCTCAGGAGGTGGACCCTTCTTATGAAGAAGAGGTTCAACTCGATCCACGGGAAACCGTAGACGAGCCTGCTGATACTCAAAACATCCCTCGGAGATCCGAAAGGTCCCGTCAGGAACCCGATAGATGGTATGGGGAATTTTTCCTGATTGAAAGCGGGGAACCCTCAACTTATGAGGAAGCCATGAAACAACCTGATGCTGATGAATGGCTCCTAGCCATGCAATCCGAGATGGAATCAATGTACCATAATAAAGTATGGACATTGATTGATTTGCCGAGGGGTGATAGACCCATCGAATGCAAATGGGTATTTAAACGAAAGCTTGATAAAGATGGAAATGTCCATGTTTATAAGGCTCGACTTGTGGCTAAAGGTTTCAAACAGATTCATGGTATCGACTATGATGAAACTTTTTCTCCAGTCGTTAAGTTTAAATCCATTCGGATTATCTTAGCCATTGCCGCATACTACGATTATGAAATTTGGCAAATGGATGTGAAGACAGCTTTCCTTAACGGGAAACTAGAAGAGGATGTGTACATGACACAACCTCCTGGATTCACAAGCTCGAAAGAGCCTAAGAAAGTATGCAAACTTCAAAGATCTATTTATGGTCTGAAGCAAGCATCTAGGAGTTGGAATCTTCGCTTCAATGAATCAATCAAAGAGTTTGGATTCATTCGATGTGAAGAAGATTCTTGTGTATACAAGAAGGTTAGTGGGAGCAACATTGCATTTGTCGTGCTATATGTAGACGACATTCTTCTCATAGGAAACGACATACCCATGCTTGAATCAGTCAAGGCATGGTTGTGCAAATGTTTCTCTATGAAAGACCTAGGAGAGGCTCAGTACATTCTTGGAATTAAGATCCATAGGGAACGATCTAAGAGACTCATTGGACTGAGTCAAAACACTTATATTGATAAGGTATTACTTAGATTCCATATGGAAAATTCCAAGAAAGGTAATCTCCCTATGAGACATGGCATTTCTATTAGTCGTGCTGACAGTCCCACAGACAGCATCGAAATAGAGAAGATGAACAAGATCCCTTATGCCTCAGCCATAGGATCTATCATGTATGCCATGCTTTGTACACGACCTGACGTTTCTTACGCTTTGAGTGTAACAAGTCGTTATCAATCGTGTCCAGGACAAGAGCACTGGAAGGCCGTAAAGGCCGTTCTTAAGTATTTGAGAAATACTAAAGACATGTGTCTTGTCTATGGGGGAGATAAAGAGTTACAGGTTGTAGGCTACACCGATGCGAGCTTTCAAACCGACAAAGATGATTCTAGATCTCAGTCTGGTTATGTGTTTTGCATCAATGGTGGCGCAGTGTCTTGGTGCAGTAGCAAGCAAGGCACTGTGGCTGATTCTACGACAGAGGCAGAATATGTTGCAGCATCTGAAGCTGCAAAGGAAGCATGCTGGATCAAGAAGTTTGTGAGTGAGCTTGGTGTTGTACCTAGCATTGACGAGCCACTAGTGTTATACTGTGATAACACTGGTGCAATTGCTCAAGCCAAGGAACCAAGATCACATCACCGCTCCAAGCATGTGCTCAGAAAGTATCACATCATTCGTGACATCACGGAACGAGGCGATGTGAGTGTATGCAAGATACATACAGACGATAACCTGGCCGACCCATTGACCAAACCTTTGCCTCAGAGCAAACATGACAAGCACGTATCTGGTGCAGGACTTAGATATATGCTTGAATGGCGTTAGGTTTAGTGGGAGCTGTATTGTCTGTATTTTGTCATAGTTTAGTCCTGATAAGATTATGTTGAATAATTGATTCAAATATATGTATGTTTATTTTCAGTTTTACTGTCTTTCATACATATATCTTTATTTTGATTCCATTGTTATCCATGGCTTCTAGAGAGGTCTTTGGGGTTGAGGATCCCAAATGAGAAACCGTCTACTAAGCCTAGAAGCAAGGGGATAACTTATCTCTGATCAAATGTTCACTGATTGGAATCGAACATTGTAATGATCAGCATGCACATGATTGTCTTGGTCACGTTTCTTAGACAAGAAAGGGAGTAAGTGTACTCTAGTCATGTACATGGGTATATATCTTGGAACTAGTCCAAGCTATGATACTGGATTCGACCGCCATGAGAACTTAGAAGATGACATATCTGTGTCCTAAGTGTTTCTCATCGAACTTATGTTAAATGGTGATTCTTAGACCTGTATGGCAAGAATGCGTTAGCATGAGACTTGCGTGTCTTGACTATGTAAATCGTCTCCTGTAGAAGGGAGGCTATAAAGGCATATGTTGGGCATACTTGGAACATGTTGGTACATTGGTTGTACATCAGAGGGGATTCGCACAAATCGGTTATGTCGATTGATTCATAAAATCTCGGTAGATTAATGGTGATTAAGATGGCCATCTCCAGTAGCAGTACTGGGTATCACATTAATTCTATGTATCCGAGACAGTACAGGTGCAAGAGTATGGTGACACATATCTTACCATAGCTTGACTGTGAGAATCGCGATGCGAAAGAATCACTTCACAAGTAATCGTCCAAGGGCAAGTGGGAGTGTTGGAATTATGAGATGTTTGACACGTCATAATTAGTGCCCATTGAACAATTTGATTGTTCGAAGTGATTACTTATTTAAGGTTAAGTTCATACGTATATTATTTGTTTGACAATAATATACGAGCTGGGAATGAATTCGAAATACATTAGGGGTCTTGATGGTTTTACTAGGACCCGCTCATGATTTATATGATAGTAAAATACTTGTCGATATTTTATTAACATATGACTAATGTTATTTCGATCCTAGAAGGTCACACACAAACAATGCGCTTGATTTTCGATACGATTGAAACTTCCGGGTTAAAAGTGTAAACGTCAAAGAATAAAGGAGAGGAAATTCCAAAGTGGAATTTCCACCCCATTAACCGTCCAAAAATGATGCATAAGAATGCATTTGACTTTTTGAATTCAAATGCACTAATGCTAGTCTTGAATGGGAGCTTGAAAAAGGGGGAGGTTACATATGGATGTTAATGTGATTAACACCATATTAAGACCACATTTGATGACAATGTTTATCATTCTTTTTGTACACTTTGTAAGACAAGGAAAAAAAACAGAAAAAGAAAAATACTCCCTCCTTCCTCTAGTTTTTGGCCGAAAATATACACACAAACCAAGAGAAGAAATCGTTTTTCTCTTGGTTCATTCTTGACATATACGCTTCAAGCTCTAGTTGCTTCAAGGGAGGAATCAATCACGCATTAGTGTGGACTAACTAGAGAGAGGAACGGACGTTGCTCTTCCGCTACGCACTCGATCACGCTCGAAGAGGTATACTCGAAACTCGTAGTTAAATGTGAATTTAGAACTTTGTATTCGATCGTTTATACGTTTTTGTATAATTTGATATGCAAAACATGTATAAAATCCCATCACCTATACCCCCATAAAAATTGACACACAGTGCACCACCAATTTATGTACACGCGTGGATTTGTGTGTTACAACGACACCAACAACACTTATCATCCTTGCGTTGAAACGTAGACATTAAATCCATAGATTCCCAAAGCCTAAATTGAAAAAATATCAATCCAATTATTCCTTACTTACTCTTCTTTAATCATACTCCATCAAAATCTTAATCATCATCTTACCTTACTATGCCACAAAATCTAGGTCAAGATTCTCGACTACTAAAATAAACTAACTCCAACATAATAGGTGATAGATGTTCAGATACCGACTTCTTAATTACCTCTCACCAATCAGGTACATACGCGGCTCGACAAGTCCAATAACTTCTCTTATCGAATTCAACATTTGGGTCCCACTTCACTTACTTCTAATCGAGTGGACACAACAAGTTTCACGTAAAATCTAAACAAATTCACACTGAGTTCAGACAATTCTTACCAGGTGGCATCCTCAGCAGTCAACGACGTCTAGACTCGAAAACACAACTCAATATACTAACAACTTCACATAAACCTTAGACCTAGGCACATAACCACACAAAGACTCAACTCCCAAAGAGTCTGAAACATAGGCTCTGATACCAAAATTGTAACGACCCGCCCCAGATCCATCGTGGTGAACAAACAATCACATAAATTATAACATCAGAAAATACAATCAAGTCTCGGGAAGATAGTTTTGAAAAGATAACGATATTTGATAAGTCTTGAAGACACCGAAGACATTAATCGGAATGACTGCTGAGGACTCTTAGCCACCTTCGCCGCACCTTTAAGCTCTTAAGCGATCTACAGCCATTAGACTCCAAAGATGAACTCCTTATGTTTAACTGTCAATCTGGAGAAGGGGGGTGTCAGCTATAAAGCTGGTGAACACTTACCGCACAGGTGGTGTATACCACACATTATGCCCATGAGTAAAGATATACATGTAGAAATGGGTAGGGACAACTTACCTTTTCTTTAGCCAACAACATACTAATTAACAGAATAACAACACTACAACTTAGCAATATAAGTAACAACCACGAAAAGAATTACATAATATTAACTCAACGTTTATACCCATAACATAGATCATACTTAGTATTGTCTCTCAACAAATATATCCATCACAACACAGCTTATATCATCTGAAAACCTGTAATATCATCTCAGTAAAATATGACATCAACTCATCAATAATAATATCAACTCATAATTCGGTTAAGGGGGCTATCATCCACTATAGTTGTGGGCATAACAACGATCTACCCTTTTAGATGGTAATCATCCAGTCATATAGCTGGGTTATACTACAATCCATCTCTACAACAACAACTTGTCAACTATAATATCAACTTAATAATCCGGTTAAGGGGGCTATCATCCACATCAATATATGGGTTTAACAACGATCCACCCTTTTAGATGGTAATCATCCAGTCATATAGCTGGGTTATACTACAATCCATCTCTACAACAACAACTCGTCCTGCAGGGGAGACCCTTATGCCCGTCGACATAAAAGTTTTATCATAAGCGCCCTCCAGCCGAAACTGGGGTTTACTACTACGCGCTCCGGATATCTACTCAACATGTATTATAAGCGCCCTCCAGTGGAAACTGGGGTTACTACTACGCGCATCGTGTATCAACTCAACATATCTCAACCAACTATAATGATCAACATTTCAATTCAACAACTGGACATGTCATATATCATCTTAACAACCAATTCTTTATATGTCAAATCAACTACTCATTTTATATCCATTCAACAACTCATTTTATATATATTCAACAACTCATCATATCATGATCGACAATTCAACTAACACGTCATATAGAACCACAACATACATATATAACAATTCGCATAAACAGAATATATCGCATACAGTCAACCGTGAGATAAGTACTCACCTGATGCTAGAGCAACTAGCGTACACCTATATATTCCTTGCGTGGCCTTCCTGAACTCCTAGATAGTGTAACGCGTGTTAATAATCTATCACGGGTGAAATGACTATTTTGCCCTTGACTCGGTTTTCGACCGTTAAAACTCTCAAGTTGGTTCCTCACATTAGGCTCACTCTTATGTATCCAAAAATATGCCCCAATGCATTAAATTATGTTTAAGGATAGATATCGTGTCGACTTGTAAAATGACAAAAATGCCCTTAACTTGTAAAATGACTGAAATACCCTTCAGCCTCGAATGTGCCCAACACTTGTTCAAATCATTTTGTAAATTCTCATATAATTATTTTATCTTCAAAAATATCCAAAAATCATAAGTATACTGCCCATGGATGATTTTCGACTAATATTTCTCTTTTTACCAATTTATAACTATTTATGGTCCTTTAATTAACAATAATCTCAAGCAAATACTTAAACACCATTACAATCATCCAAATAATTTTTGTAACTTAAAATATCAGTAGGAAAGTCAAACTTGCTGCCCAAAATATATTTCTCACCCATTTGCTATTTTTCTCATTTAAAATGCTTTTCTAGCCCATATTTAATTCGAAATTCAAAATAAATACTAAAACATCTTCAAAATTCATAAAATCAGAAAGTTAACCTTTTCTTAACATAAGGAATACAGAAAAGTAGTCCCTTTATTTTATAATCTCCAAAATCTTCCATTTCTAGATTTAAACACATTTCTACGTCATTTAACATCCGAATATTAAAATAAATAGCAAACCATTTTTAAAACTTATCACCTTTGACATAGAGCTTCCTTGTACTCTTAAAGTTACTGGAAAAATTCTACTTTTAATTTAGAGCTCAAACAATACATCGTTTCTATTTAAAATCTCGTTTTAATCACTAAATCTTTAAAAATAGTAAACAAATCCAGAACACCTCAATATTTTGTGTAACTACTTCTAATACAGTAGGTAAACTCGCCACAAACTATTTTTAATTTTATCAATCGTTTGATATTTCTTTCATATTTAAAACTCTTTTCAACTATTAAACTTTCGAAAATCATAATAAATCCAAAACAAATCCAAATCCAGAAATTCTTGTTGTCTTATGTTAGAAATCAGAACCTCTACCCAAAAATAAAATCTCATAATTTTCTGGGTACGTTTAGTATATATCACGTCTTTATCTTTACAATCAATCATAGATAAAATCGATAATCCAAACCATCATTAAACATAGTTTAATCATCATCCATAGGCATATACTAACTTTATCTAGTCAAAGATGCAAACTTTATAAAGTTGACCAAAAGTCAACCATCTCAAAAATCATCATTCATAACAAAATAATCTCATAAAACATGTTTATATAACATCTTATAACATCTATTATAAATGCATGTTCAAATCTTGACATAAAAACCCATAATCAACATTATTTGTAAAAGTCAACATTTTCTCTAAAAAGTCAACTCGGATTTTGACCAACATTTTCATATGAGAAAAGTGTAAAATTTTTTTTAATTTTGAGGAATGAAATGTTGTAGAGAATGGAATGAGGATTACTTTGAGCTAAAGATCAACAAATATGGAAGAAAAATTGAGGTCCTCCTCCTTATATTGTTCTCGGTTTTGGAAGGGGGTGGGAGATGGGTTTCTTTTGTTTTGTTGTGTGATTTTTGTGTAGAGAAAGATGAGAATGTCTTGCATAAGACTTACTAATATAAAGCTTCTCAAGTAAGCTTTAGAAAAGTAATGATGTGCCTCATGAACCTAGACTAATTTAAAGCCACATACACTTAGCTTGCATGAATATTATTTTAATATTAATGTGTGGTTGACAAGATGTTGAGTAGGCTCCAAGAATGGCTAAGTGTTGAATTATCTAAAATATTGGGGTAGTAATGCAATATGAAAAAAAATTTAGAAAACTATCTTCTCATGCTCATGCATACACACGCCCCAAATAAATTTCTCGGCTACTACTCGGTTTATTTTTGGACTAAAATCTCTACGCACTTTACGAATTGTGACACGTCACTCTCTCGGGAAATAAAATAATATTATGTAGCACATCCACGGGATGGGTTATTTCATTTTTTGTGTTTGGGTGTTGTAATATGTAATTTGATAACACTTTTGATAATCCGTACATTATTTATTTAACATTCGTGCAACTTTATTTGATGAATAACACAAAACGAGGCATTTCGTCTTATTTTTTCCTTTAGGGTTTTAAGGTTCTCATATTCGTCCTTTTTTGTCTTTTTTTGTCTTTGGGTGTTGTAATATGTAATTTGATAACACTTTTGATAATCCGTGCATTATTTATTTAACATTCGTGCGACTTTATTTGATGAATAACACAAAACGAGGCATTTCGTCTTATTTTTTCCTTTAGGGTTTTAAGGTTCTCATATTCGTCATTTTTTGTCTTTTTTGTCTCTGGGTGTTGTAATATGTAATTTGATAACACTTTTGATAATCCGTACATTATTTATTTAACATTCGTGCTACTTTATTTGATGAATAACACAAAACGAGGCATTTCGTCTTATTTTTTCCTTTAGGGTTTTAAGGTTCTCATATTCGTCCTTTTTTGTCTTTTTTTTATCTTTGGGTGTTGTAATATGTAATTTGATAACACTTTTGATAATCCGTACATTATTTATTTAACATTCGTGCCACTTTATTTGATGAATAACACAAAACGAGGCATTTCGTCTTATTTTTTCCTTTAGGGTTTTAAGGTTCTCATATTCGTCCTTTTTTGTCTTTGGGTGTTGTAATATGTAACTTGATAATACTTTTGATAATCCGTGCATTATTTATTTAACATTCGTGCCACTTTATTTGATGAATAACACAAAACGAGGCATTTCGTCTTATTTTTTCCTTTAGGGTTTTAAGGTTCTCATATTCGTCCTTTTTTGTCTTTTTTTGTCTTTGCGTGTTGTAATATGTAATTTGATAACACTTTTGATAATCCGTACATTATTTATTTAACATTCGTGCCACTTTATTTAATGAATAACACAGAACGAGGCATTTCGTCTTATTTTGTCCTTTAGGGTTTTAAGGTTCTCATATTCGTCCTTTTTTGTCTTTTTTTGTCTTTAGGTGTTGTAATATGTAATTTGATAATACTTTTAATAATCCGTACATTATTTATTTAACATTCGTGCCACTTTATTTGATGAATAACACAAAACGTGGCATTTCGTCTTATTTTTTCTTTAGGGTTTTAAGGTTCTCATATTCGTCCTTTTTTGTCTTTTTTTGTCTTTGGGTGTTGTAATATGTAATTTGAGAACACTTTTAATAATCGGTACATTATTTATTTAACATTCGTGCCACTTTATTTGATGAATAACACAAAACGAGGCATTTCGTCTTATTTTATCCTTTAGGGTTTTATGGTTCTCATATTCGTCATTTTTTGTCTTTTTTGTCTTTGGGTGTTGTAATATGTAATTTGATAACACTTTTGATAATCCGTACATTATTTATTTAACATTCGTGCCACTTTATTTGATGAATAACACAAAACGAGGCATTTCGTCTTATTTTTTCCTTTAGGGTTTTAAGGTTCTCATATTCGTCCTTTTTTGTCTTTTTTTGTCTTTGGGTGTTGTAATATGTAATTTGATAACACTTTTGATAATCCGTACATTATTTATTTAACATTCGTGCCACTTTATTTGATGAATAACACAAAACGAGGCATTTCGTCTTATTTTTTCCTTTAGGGTTTTAAGGTTCTCATATTCGTCCTTTTTTGTCTTTTTTTGTCTTTGGGTGTTGTAATATGTAATTTTATAACACTTTTGATAATCCGTACATTATTTATTTAACATTCGTGCCACTTTATTTGATGAATAACACAAAACGAGGCATTTCGTCTTATTTTTTCCTTTAGGGTTTTAAGGTTCTCATATTCGTCCTTTTTTGTCTTTTTTTGTCTTTGGGTGTTGTAATATGTAGTTTGATAACACTTTTGATAATCCGTACATTATTTATTTAACATTCGTGCCACTTTATTTGATGAATAACACAAAACGAGGCATTTCGTCTTATTTTTTCCTTTAGGGTTTTAAGGTTCTCATATTCGTCCTTTTTTGTCTTTTTTTGTCTTTGGGTGTTGTAATATGTAATTTGATAACACTTTTGATAATCCGTACATTATTTATTTAACATTCGTGCCACTTTATTTGATGAATAACACAAAACGTAGGCATTTCGTCTTATTTTTTCCTTTAGGGTTTTAAGGTTCTCATATTCGTCCTTTTTTGTCTTTTTTTGTCTTTGGGTGTTGTAATATGTAATTTGATAACACTTTTGATAATCCGTACATTATTTATTTAACATTCGTGCCACTTTATTTGATGAATAACACAAAACGTGGCATTTCGTCTTATTTTTTCCTTTAGGGTTTTAAGGTTCTCATATTCGTCCTTTTTTGTCTTTTTTTGTCTTTGGGTGTTGTAATATGTAATTTGATAACACTTTTGATAATCCGTACATTATTTATTTAACATTCGTGCCACTTTATTTGATGAATAACACAAAACGTAGGCATTTCGTCTTATTTTTTCCTTTAGGGTTTTAAGGTTCTCATATTCGTCCTTTTTTGTCTTTTTTTGTCTTTGGGTGTTGTAATATGTAATTTGATAACACTTTTGATAATCCGTACATTATTTATTTAACATTCGTGCCACTTTATTTGATGAATAACACAAAACGAGGCATTTCGTCTTATTTTTTCCTTTAGGGTTTTAAGGTTCTCATATTCGTCCTTTTTTGTCTTTTTTTGTCTTTGGGTGTTGTAATATGTAATTTGATAACACTTTTGATAATCCGTACATTATTTATTTAACATTCGTGCCACTTTATTTGATGAATAACACAAAACGTGGCATTTCGTCTTATTTTTTCCTTTAGGGTTTTAAGGTTCTCATATTCGTCCTTTTTTGTCTTTTTTTGTCTTTGGGTGTTGTAATATGTAATTTGATAACACTTTTGATAATCCGTACATTATTTATTTAACATTCGTGCCACTTTATTTGATGAATAACACAAAACGAGGCATTTCGTCTTATTTTTTCCTTTAGGGTTTTAAGGTTCTCATATTCGTCCTTTTTTGTCTTTTTTTGTCTTTGGGTGTTGTAATATGTAATTTGATAACACTTTTGATAATCCGTACATTATTTATTTAACATTCGTGCCACTTTATTTGATGAATAACACAAAACGAGGCATTTCGTCTTATTTTTTCCTTTAGGGTTTTAAGGTTCTCATATTCGTCCTTTTTTGTCTTTTTTTGTCTTTGGGTGTTGTAATATGTAATTTGATAACACTTTTGATAATCCGTACATTATTTATTTAACATTCGTGCCACTTTATTTGATGAATAACACAAAACGAGGCATTTCGTCTTATTTTTTCCTTTAGGGTTTTAAGGTTCTCATATTCGTCCTTTTTTGTCTTTTTTTGTCTTTGGGTGTTGTAATATGTAATTTGATAACACTTTTGATAATCCGTACATTATTTATTTAACATTCGTGCCACTTTATTTGATGAATAACACAAAACGAGGCATTTCGTCTTATTTTTTCCTTTAGGGTTTTAAGGTTCTCATATTCGTCCTTTTTTGTCTTTTTTTGTCTTTGGGTGTTGTAATATGTAATTTGATAACACTTTTGATAATCCGTACATTATTTATTTAACATTCGTGCCACTTTATTTGATGAATAACACAAAACGTAGGCATTTCGTCTTATTTTTTCCTTTAGGGTTTTAAGGTTCTCATATTCGTCCTTTTTTGTCTTTTTTTGTCTTTGGGTGTTGTAATATGTAATTTGATAACACTTTTGATAATCCGTACATTATTTATTTAACATTCGTGCCACTTTATTTGATGAATAACACAAAACGTAGGCATTTCGTCTTATTTTTTCCTTTAGGGTTTTAAGGTTCTCATATTCGTCCTTTTTTGTCTTTTTTTGTCTTTGGGTGTTGTAATATGTAATTTGATAACACTTTTGATAATCCGTACATTATTTATTTAACATTCGTGCCACTTTATTTGATGAATAACACAAAACGAGGCATTTCGTCTTATTTTTTCCTTTAGGGTTTTAAGGTTCTCATATTCGTCCTTTTTTGTCTTTTTTTGTCTTTGGGTGTTGTAATATGTAATTTGATAACACTTTTGATAATCCGTACATTATTTATTTAACATTCGTGCCACTTTATTTGATGAATAACACAAAACGTAGGCATTTCGTCTTATTTTTTCCTTTAGGGTTTTAAGGTTCTCATATTCGTCCTTTTTGTCTTTTTTGTCTTTGGGTGTTGTAATATGTAATTTGATAACACTTTTGATAATCCGTACATTATTTATTTAACATTCGTGCCACTTTATTTGATGAATAACACAAAACGAGGCATTTCGTCTTATTTTTTCCTTTAGGGTTTTAAGGTTCTCATATTCGTCCTTTTTTGTCTTTTTTTGTCTTTGGGTGTTGTAATATGTAATTTGATAACACTTTTGATAATCCGTACATTATTTATTTAACATTCGTGCCACTTTATTTGATGAATAACACAAAACGTAGGCATTTCGTCTTATTTTTTCCTTTAGGGTTTTAAGGTTCTCATATTCGTCCTTTTTTGTCTTTTTTTGTCTTTGGGTGTTGTAATATGTAATTTGATAACACTTTTGATAATCCGTACATTATTTATTTAACATTCGTGCCACTTTATTTGATGAATAACACAAAACGAGGCATTTCGTCTTATTTTTTCCTTTAGGGTTTTAAGGTTCTCATATTCGTCCTTTTTTGTCTTTTTTTGTCTTTGGGTGTTGTAATATGTAATTTGATAACACTTTTGATAATCCGTACATTATTTATTTAACATTCGTGCCACTTTATTTGATGAATAACACAAAACGAGGCATTTCGTCTTATTTTTTCCTTTAGGGTTTTAAGGTTCTCATATTCGTCCTTTTTTGTCTTTTTTTGTCTTTGGGTGTTGTAATATGTAATTTGATAACACTTTTGATAATCCGTACATTATTTATTTAACATTCGTGCCACTTTATTTGATGAATAACACAAAACGAGGCATTTCGTCTTATTTTTTCCTTTAGGGTTTTAAGGTTCTCATATTCGTCCTTTTTTGTCTTTTTTTGTCTTTGGGTGTTGTAATATGTAATTTGATAACACTTTTGATAATCCGTACATTATTTATTTAACATTCGTGCCACTTTATTTGATGAATAACACAAAACGAGGCATTTCGTCTTATTTTTTCCTTTAGGGTTTTAAGGTTCTCATATTCGTCCTTTTTTGTCTTTTTTTGTCTTTGGGTGTTGTAATATGTAATTTGATAACACTTTTGATAATCCGTACATTATTTATTTAACATTCGTGCCACTTTATTTGATGAATAACACAAAACGAGGCATTTCGTCTTATTTTTTCCTTTAGGGTTTTAAGGTTCTCATATTCGTCCTTTTTTGTCTTTTTTGTCTTTGGGTGTTGTAATATGTAATTTGATAACACTTTTGATAATCCGTACATTATTTATTTAACATTCGTGCCACTTTATTTGATGAATAACACAAAACGAGGCATTTCGTCTTATTTTTTCCTTTAGGGTTTTAAGGTTCTCATATTCGTCCTTTTTTGTCTTTTTTTGTCTTTGGGTGTTGTAATATGTAATTTGATAACACTTTTGATAATCCGTACATTATTTATTTAACATTCGTGCCACTTTATTTGATGAATAACACAAAACGAGGCATTTCGTCTTATTTTTTCCTTTAGGGTTTTAAGGTTCTCATATTCGTCCTTTTTTGTCTTTTTTTGTCTTTGGGTGTTGTAATATGTAATTTGATAACACTTTTGATAATCCGTACATTATTTATTTAACATTCGTGCCACTTTATTTGATGAATAACACAAAACGAGGCATTTCGTCTTATTTTTTCCTTTAGGGTTTTAAGGTTCTCATATTCGTCCTTTTTTGTCTTTTTTTGTCTTTGGGTGTTGTAATATGTAATTTGATAACACTTTTGATAATCCGTACATTATTTATTTAACATTCGTGCCACTTTATTTGATGAATAACACAAAACGATGGCATTTCGTCTTATTTTTTCCTTTAGGGTTTTAAGGTTCTCATATTCGTCCTTTTTTGTCTTTTTTTGTCTTTGGGTGTTGTAATATGTAATTTGATAACACTTTTGATAATCCGTACATTATTTATTTAACATTCGTGCCACTTTATTTGATGAATAACACAAAACGTGGCATTTCGTCTTATTTTTTCCTTTAGGGTTTTAAGGTTCTCATATTCGTCCTTTTTTGTCTTTTTTTGTCTTTGGGTGTTGTAATATGTAATTTGATAACACTTTTGATAATCCGTACATTATTTATTTAACATTCGTGCCACTTTATTTGATGAATAACACAAAACGTGGCATTTCGTCTTATTTTTTCCTTTAGGGTTTAAGGTTCTCATATTCGTCCTTTTTTGTCTTTTTTGTCTTTGGGTGTTGTAATATGTAATTTGATAACACTTTTGATAATCCGTACATTATTTATTTAACATTCGTGCCACTTTATTTGATGAATAACACAAAACGTGGCATTTCGTCTTATTTTTTCCTTTAGGGTTTTAAGGTTCTCATATTCGTCCTTTTTTGTCTTTTTTTGTCTTTGGGTGTTGTAATATGTAATTTGATAACACTTTTGATAATCCGTACATTATTTATTTAACATTCGTGCCACTTTATTTGATGAATAACACAAAACGTGGCATTTCGTCTTATTTTTTCCTTTAGGGTTTTAAGGTTCTCATATTCGTCCTTTTTTGTCTTTTTTGTCTTTGGGTGTTGTAATATGTAATTTGATAACACTTTTGATAATCCGTACATTATTTATTTAACATTCGTGCCACTTTATTTGATGAATAACACAAAACGTGGCATTTCGTCTTATTTTTTCCTTTAGGGTTTTAAGGTTCTCATATTCGTCCTTTTTTGTCTTTTTTTGTCTTTGGGTGTTGTAATATGTAATTTGATAACACTTTTGATAATCCGTACATTATTTATTTAACATTCGTGCCACTTTATTTGATGAATAACACAAAACGATGGCATTTCGTCTTATTTTTTCCTTTAGGGTTTTAAGGTTCTCATATTCGTCCTTTTTTGTCTTTTTTGTCTTTGGGTGTTGTAATATGTAATTTGATAACACTTTTGATAATCCGTACATTATTTATTTAACATTCGTGCCACTTTATTTGATGAATAACACAAAACGTAGGCATTTCGTCTTATTTTTTCCTTTAGGGTTTTAAGGTTCTCATATTCGTCCTTTTTTGTCTTTTTTTTGTTTTGGGTGTTGT
>QFAX02000561.1:0-2500 GCA_003412495.2 Echium plantagineum
AGGGCGAGAGAATCTCTTTCTTTCTTAGGCTATGGACTGGTTCTAGACCAAACTTGAGAAGAAGTTCCTGGTCACAACCGTTTGGCAATACTAATCCAGCGCCCAAGGGCTCGCGCCTCTGCTGCTAGGTCATACGTTCAATCGAGATCACATTTCACTAGGAAATCCACTTGCCACTTTACTAGCAGCCACAAAGGGTTCGGGAAACATGGCTTTTCCTCCAAAAGATGAAAAGAACTTTCACACTAGAAGGTCAATCTATGCCATGAAAGTTTCATTGCTGAATGATTTGTCTGCTACCAACTCCTTCCTCTATGGAGTTAAATCGACTTCGTCACTTTTGCCAACGAGATCAAACAATTCCAAGATTTACATACCCTCCTTAAGTAAAACAGGGCCAGTAAGTTTGTACTTGATATCACCTCGAAATATTCCACCCTACGCCGATGGATTCCCACCTCAGCCTCAGACCGGGTCTAGCCTAGATGTGTATCGGAGCATGTACTTGTTTCGATCTGTCTCCCGACCCGTGCCCCGGTGTCGGTTTGTGCTCCAATAGAAGAAAAGCTCCGTCCGGTAATCAATTCAGAACCGATGTAATAAAGACTCTTTTAAAGAACAGGTGGCATTCCTCGTTCTGGGTGCTTCAACGCCACCCGTTGAAACTGCCGTAGCGGAGCAGAGGCAAATCTGTCTATTGCGTACGGAAGACGAACCTCCGATAATGAGCCCTTAAAGGCTACAGTACCTGTCCTTCCAAAAAAGAAAGGGTGCCGTCAACAAAGAAGCAATCAGACAGGAATGTAGGCTTTTAAAGTGACAACTCGTTCCTATTTTTCCTTGGTGTTAGCTTTGCCTTCACTTTTGGAGACAGAAAAACCCCTCTAGCTCGGTTTCAGGAGGGGTACCCGCTATACTTTTCCTACTAAAACTAACCACTTTCACTAACAGAACAGCTTCTACTCCTTAAAGCACTATTGCTTCCTACAACTTGAAGTCCGCAAATCGTATTAGCATATAATAAGATTAAGATGCTCGCAAGGGTTCTTAGTCAAGCCAGAAAGGTGGTTCTAAAACCAAAGTTTTTCGAGAAGTGGGTGATGGTTGACGGTGTAACCTGAGGCGACAATGCCAGTGCTTGGGGGTTGATAAAGATTGAATAATCAACCGTAGTGGGTAACTACGATGGCGGGATGTCAATTATGACATGCGCAACCAATCCAATTGTTTGATTATTAGGAGAGTTTTGGAACAGTCTCGTATGATCAAGTCTTACCTGAATCGGGTACTCCGAAGATTGAGGAAGAAAGTTTGCCTATTGGGTGGGCGGTACTCTTATTTGTAGGAAATCGGTGCCTTTCCTCTTTTTAGCAACCGTGTTCCGTCTTTTTTTCTTCTTTGTCTTCAAATACACTTGATGGATTTATTTTTATGCCTTACTTGAAAAGGTTGGGTTCTCTCTATGAATGGAAAAGGGGTGCTTCGGACACTAGTGATAGGGCAAAAGGGGGAAGGACAAAGGAAAGAGCGATGCCTACATTAAATCAATTGATTCGTCATGGTAGAGAAGAAAAACGGCGCACGGACCGTACTCGAGCTTTGGATCAATGTCCCCAGAAGCAAGGAGTATGCCCCCGTGTTTCAACGAGAACACCGAAAAAACCTAATTCAGCTCAACGTAAGATAGCCAAAGTACGGTTGACCAATAAACATGATATATTTGCTTTGACTTTTATTTTTTTATTATTTTTAATTTTAAGCCTTCTTAAATTTCGGTCGAATCACGCCCTACTTTTTTGTGTCGTCACGCAATTGTTTCCAATTATCAGGTTATATCATGGTGACTCTCCTATAGGAGAGGGAACTTTTTTTCCCATGAGCGACGGTGGAGTCGGTGGAAGCGATGCCGGCCCTTCTCGCCCACCGATTCTCCCGGATCTAAACTTGCCTCTGGAGGCCCCAGAACCAGAGGAGGAACCTAACGGGTTCTCGCGAGCCCACCAGCTCAAAGAAGAGCTCCGAAAGAGCGCTAAAAGGGTTCGCTATTGGCAGGGTATGCTGAAAAAATCCCACTGCGAAATGCAAGACGCAATTAGGCGCGCAAGAGAGAGTGACGAAAAGCGGCGACTCCACCAGATGCGGATGGAAAAACTAATAAAAGACCTCTTCAGATAGTTTGGGGTGTAGAGCCGTAAGCGCGGTGGGGGGTGACAGAGGACGTGCTCGTACGGTTCATAGAAGGAAATGAGAAACTACTTTATTTTGGGAACTCTCACTCCTCTATATTCGAAATATGCCTTTCTAGGAGCATTACGATCTGCAGCTCAAATGGTCTCTTATGAAGTCTCTATTGGTCTGATTCTTATTGTGCGCCTTGTGAGCACGTTTGGATCCGCGAAGGCAATCGCTCGGATGTTCCCCTAACCCAACCCGGGAACGGACCGGAGGGAACCGCAGCATGGGGAATGTCCGCGTCTCGTCGCAAGGCTCATTTTTAGTT
>QFAX02000561.1:5000-40000 GCA_003412495.2 Echium plantagineum
TCTCAATATGAGGGAGCTATTCAAAATGTTTGTTTTCCACTCGCATCTTGGACTGAAAGAACTACAAGGGCTTGATTCCGAGGTTGAACCGGATATGTAGGTAAGTTCAATACAAAAAAGAAGTTGGACCCCAGCCCCGCAGGTGTATGCATTCAGTCTCAGTCAAGATGAAGGTTGCATGCCCGCAAAGACTACTCGCTCTGTTGCGGATTTAGCTTCAGTGTCCGTTTCGATTGATTCTTTAGTTGAAGATACTGATGCCCTAACTTAACCTGTCCTACCTTTATCTATCCCTTCCAACTCTTTAGAATGACGTATGAGTTGCATTGCTTCTGGCTTTGCTATGAGAGTGAAAGCTGCTCTCTTTAGTGAGAGGCTATGCCTTTGAGGTCCTTGGGAACTTTCCCCTTCGATTGGAGGAGAGGAATTGATTAGCTCGACTGATAAGGAGAGGGTGGAAGAATGGGTTGCGCAATTGAATCAATAGAAAGAGTAAACCACGCACAGATGCTAGGTAGGAATGAAGCCAGCCAATGTCCCTGAGTCTCACTATGTTCAACTAAGCCACTTTGTCCCTTACAAGAAGATCACTAGTAGAAAAACCACACTCACGGCCAGAGAATAGGCGAATAGGGGCTGCACATTCATAGGGCTTGGACAAAGAAATAGGGTTTGCACAATTCCATTTGTAATAAAAGAGTGATCTTGACCATATGTACAATATTTTTTATTCTTTCTTGCTTGTCGGATTCTCTTGGAGATAAAGAAAAAGTATATGCCCCAGACTCGCGATTCGGGGATTTCCCTGGCTAGGATGCTCAAAATAGGATGCTTCCTCCTTGTTGGAAGGTGCCTAGCCTTACTAAAGAACATGCTACCACCCGCCGACAAAGTCAAGCAGTTGCTAAAGAAAAACCAGCCTCTAATTCTAATGTGAAAGTTTTCCTGATCTTCTAGTTCAGTTGAACCAAACCTCTTCTTTGTCACGGTCCAAGGTTTTGTCTCTCGCGCTTATACAACTATATAAACGATAAAAAAGTAAAACTTCAAAGGTCTCGGTGACTCTGATAGGGAATAGGCTACTAATTAATCAGCTTCGAGAAAGAGACGCAGGTGAAAAGAAGACTACTAGCGGACAAGTCAGATTCGCCTAGAGACATCCATTCCATTCGGCAGTCAGAGAAGAGAAAGAAAGCATCTGCGGCCGTGAACAGGAAAAGCAATGATTGCTATCTGGAGATAGAGGATATATGCTTCTATTTGAAATCCTCTCTTCCCGTTGCTCCCGTCTACCACAATGGCTGTCTCGCTGTCTACTGGAGCTAGGGTCCGACTAAAGGTGGGTTCGTGTGTATACGCTCTGACCAGAGCTAGCCTGAAAGAAAGTTCAATCAAAGGAAGGACACTGAAGAGTAAGATGAATACTTTTTCCCCTTCCATCTATTCCGCCCATTCCTGCCGAGTCGATTGGAGCGACTTCCTTCTCCCTTGCTAGTCGAAGAAAGTGAAACTCTCAGTGTAGGTAATTCTTCCTAGCTTGATGGTCAATCTCATAGCTATACGCTACCTTACCTTGGTCAGATAGAATAGGGCACAGGAAAGCGAGTACGAGTTCGTGACCTAAAAAGAATTCCGGGTCAAGCTATCATACGCATACGTGATTCCACTAGACTTGAAAGAAAATAAAACAAACCGGAAGAAAAGAAGCAGATGCTTAGGCGAACCACTGACACAAGAATCTTAAGGGCTTTGCTCTAACCAACTAAGCTACCTCAACCAACTTCCTAATTTCCTACCCGGGACCTAGATATGAATTCCCAACCCTTCCCTTACTAGGTGGGGTGGTAAAGAAAGCGAACCTGTCAGTCTAATAGAGTCATTTGATCCTCGGGGTGAGGGTAAAGCATCTCATAGAAGTAAGTCTCTACCTGAAAGCAATAGCCTTTAATCGGGTTCAGTCGAATGATATTGTTGTCGTTTTAAGTTATGAAGATTATACAAAAAAAGAGACAAAAGAACTTGAAAACCTTCAGGACATAGTGAAGTAGTGATATTAAGGAATATAAAAAGCTATATGTAGATATTCTTCTCTTTTTTTCTGTTAGTCTTTTTTAGAATGGCAGCTATTGCCCTCTTTTCTGTAATGATGGCATTTCACATCGTATTTTTCTTTTCATACTCAATCTTATTGACGGATATGTAAACTAGGGATTAAACAAGAACTTTTGCTATTCCCCCATTCAATCTCCTTTCTTCTTTCTTCATTCAATGTGAATAAAGACTACATGGCGGCTTGATTCCAGCTCGGCTTCACTGAACCAGATATGTAGGCATATATATTCCAATCTTTTCCTTTTTACAGGTACTTTTCCGCCTATCTCAACTGTGCATTCTCTAAGTGGATTTTATATTCCACTAAAAAAGTATAAGACAAGGCTCCTTGGTAACAGTGGCGGTTTTTTCCTAGTGAATACCTGTAATGTCAATGTTCATGTAGATTCAGTCTTCCATGTCGTAGGTAGTTCACTTACCCTTTTTCTGTGGAAGAAGCTGCTCAGTCAGCTTGCTATAGTATAGCAGCCCTCTCGTACTAGAGTATAAAGCAGCACACGTAGCGGGCCGAGCGAAGAGCTCAACGAAGTAAGGCCTGCCCCTTGAGAATACCAACTCTCTTTGTCTTTCTGATTCATTGAAGTAAAGAAGAAGGGCCCCATAGCCTATAAAAATAGCCCCTTTAGGCCTGCCTCTTTCCTTTACTATCAACAGCAAAGTAAAGAATACCAAGGCAGCCATTCAATTAAGCAGTGGAATTAGGAGTAGGGCATAGTGGAACTAGGAATAGCAGTAGGAAAGATATTCCTTCGTCGGGAGAGCTGGCACTAAGAAAGGATGGTAGGGTTGGTTGGCCGGTTCCGGCTTGCTCCACCCTATTACTCTTGCCTCACAAGCCGTCGCTCGAACGAATCAAAGAATTTCTCAGTTCTGCTCTGTAATTGAAGCTGAAGATAAAGAGTCAGCGAAGGGAGAAAGATTTTAAACCTACCATTTTTTCTTAGTTCCCGAGTATAGTTCCCAGGGAGAAAAGAGAGGCAATGACTTTCGTTTTGGTGCCGCCTAAAGGTTAAGTTCTTGATTTGGTTGTAAAGAACCTCACTTAAGCAATTCTTGTTATTGTTATTCTATCTTATAAGTCGTTCCTATATTGTCCTTCTTTTCTTGCTGGAGTGCGCTAACGCTTTCGTTTTATCGCGTGTTCCTTTCGTGGTAGATCAAGACTATAGGAGGAAAAAGAGTGCATTAGCCAACATTCCCGACATGGATGGTTCAGCCCTTCAACCCGATCCAATATTCTATCTTTCTCAGACGCTTTCCATCCAAAGCTTTATACTAACTTCTCTTTACCACCACTCGGCTGGCATGATTGGAGGAGATGCCCCGCCCGCTTTTTGCCGTCCAACCTGGAATCCAATCTATTCCTTTATGCCGGGTGGTGGAACTCTCGATTCAATCGAAAGGCTAGGAATCGTCTTCTCCTATGCCGACACTACTACAACTAATACCTAAGAAGGAATTCTATCTACTTGATTGGCCGGAAAAGCTTTAGCAGGAAGAGAGAGCACTGGCGAGTGACTTCAGTCGATAGCAAATCAAGTAGAGCTTTGATAGGTAAAAAAACGGAATAGGGAAGGTCAGCTTAAACTAACAGGTTATATAAAAAAAGTAAATATTTTGTTTTATATAAAAGGGGAAGGATCCAAGCAAGTTCCGCCATTAGCGAGTGGCTATCGCTCCTTTATTAGTAAAGGAATGAAGCAGACCGGAAAGAAGATGGATTTTTGAATCCAGGAAGACAAAAGCGAGAACGGTAAGAGCTCCATAACCGAATTGTCTTCCTATAACTGAGAAGAAAGCGCTCTTACCTCTCCTTCTTACCGAAACCTTTATTTCATCAATCCCTTTCCATTTTATATCACATATAAATATCCTGCCTCTCATTCATCCAGTTGTGACCGCTATCGCCCCTATTCTCTCAACAAAGCCCCTCCTTTATAGATGAGGGGGACTACCTTCGCTACCGCTTTATCCAAGCCGGCCATAATAGAATAGATAGGCCAAGCTTCTCTCTTTATTATCTGGCTTGAGGATATAATCCTTCCTCAGGCAAGAAGAATAGACGGATAGACTGAGAACAGAGAGAGGGATGGTATGAATTCTTTACTTACCGCAAGAAGGAACGGCAGCTCGCCAACGCCAACACCTACTCCTCCTCCGAGTACAGCTACTACAGCTATGACTGACCGGTAAACAAGATCTGCGGAGTTCTATCGGTCGACTTCTGTCGTCTCTGTCTATTCCGTTTAGGGAATGTAGGATAAGGCCGACCTTTTTGAATATTGGTAAGCTGTCCTTAGTCAAGCTCTGGAAGTACTTCAACTCATATGAGTTCAGGTCTTTCTTCACGTCTTGAAGGTGTAAAATAAATAGCAGCTATTCTGCTACAATGGGTTCAGCCTCTTTAGCCTTTTGTAAGAGTTGCTTTCCTTAGTTCCGAGATCCAGCTTCAAAACTCTAGGAGACAGTCATTCAGTTTACTGAAAAAAGAACTATCTGAAAGTGGAGTGAAGGGAGGCTGCAAAGAGTACGATTCCCTTTTTTCAATAGTAGTTCTCTCTCCCCTTCATCTGATCCTCTCGATGTAGCTCCTTCCTGCGTGCGTCAATTGCCAATTCTTGGTCATTGAGATTCATGGGCGATTCGGATTTGGATTTAGGTTTGGAACCCTCTCTTTTTTCCCCTTTCAAACAAATCGAAATGATTGAAGTTTCTCTATTTGGAATCGTGTTAGGTCTAATTCCTATTATTGGCTTGGCTGGATTATTCGTAACTTCATATTTACAATACAGACGCGGTGATCCGTTGGACCTTTGATTAATTAAAATATCTTTTTTATTTACTTTATCCTTTCTTTAATCCGCAGGATTCAGGTTGCTCTTCAAGTTTGTGAAGTTATTTCATTGTAATTAGACCTAACAAGAACGGAATCACGCTCTGTAGGATTTGAACCTACGACATCGGGTTTTGGAGACCCACGTTCTACCGAACTGAACTAAGAGCGCTTTCTTATCACAGTAGATACGACTGTAAAGAAAAAGGATTCTTTTTCTATCTCCAATACATCTTGCATGCATATCATATAGTCTCAAAAAATGAAAATATGTATGTCCAATTTGAATCGATCTCAATGGATCCCTCGTTACTGCCCAGAGGAGAAGAATAGGTAGGGATGACAGGATTGGAACCCGTGACATTTTTTACCCAAAACAAAGGCGCTACCAAGCTGCGCTACATCCCTTTCAATTTGTCTACAGTCTCATTGTAGAGAATCCCTGCCCAGTTTTCCTTCACATCGTTATTTCCTCCATCGATATCCAATTTGTCTTGCCATTTTTTCTTTATTTATTTATTTACTCATCATCCCGCCGCTCCTATCAAGGCTTACTTACTTATGAGCAAAAAGGGTTAAAAATAATAAGCCCTTTGATTTGAATAAGCGAGGCTTCCCGATAGAAAGATTTGCCATGCGACAGATGAGATCCCAATTCCGTGTATCCGGTGTTGCAAGCCCTGCCCGCCAGCTTCCACCCAGACAAAAAAGGTGAGCGCCTAGCGCGAAAGCTTGCTTTACTAAGAAACTAATAGTTGGCAAGAAGCAAGGGACTGAGCTGCGCGAAAGCCGTTGCGCGTTAGCGCTCTTGCTCGTTAGCGCTTTCGTTTTCAATAAGGGGCGGAGCTTGAAGAAGCGAAGCGAGCCTAGAGTAGCAGCCTATTACGTTTTTTCAGGCCTTTGATATGCTATTAGTCAAGCGCTAGCGCCCCTATAGAGTCAGGGTGTATTCTGCTATCAATGAAAGCGAAAGAAAGACAAAAAAACCAGTGCCTTTCATATAGATCGAGACTGACTTGTAGCTCGATTCTTTACTCATTCCATACTGGGAAGAATTGCAGGAAATCGTTCGATAATAAGACTTCTTCCTATTTCTTTTTCAATAATATCCGACGATCAAGACAATTCCCGTGAAACTCTTTCATTTCATAGAAGTTTATTCTTATTCTTACGAAGCAAATAGCATTTCCTATTGATTTGTCCACTGGACCTATTCTTATTTTGAATTATCCGTCGCTACGCTGTTCCCAAGGACTAGCAAAATCGAAATAGCGAAATTCTTGGGTCATCTCAATGGGTTCAGAAACCACACGTTTCTCTGGATCATCATAGCGTACTTCCACATATCCACTCAGAGGAAGGTCTTTTCGTAATGGATGACCCTCGAAACCATAATCTGTTGATATACGGCGTAGATCCGGATGATTGATGGAAGAAACACCAAACATATCCCACACTTCTCGCTCCCACCGGCCGGCTGATGGAAATAGACTGACTACCGGAGATATTCGTGTTACTTCGTCTACACTGGTTTGTACACGAATGCGTGAGTTATACCGAGTACTCAGTAAATTATAGACCACTTCAAATCTGTGTTTTCGAGAGGGATAATCAACTCCGCAAATATCGATCAAAACTTGAACCCTTGTATAGGTATGCAATTTAAGAAAGCACAACAATTGAAATGGGTAGTCCGTATTGGTATCTGATCTATTCCCATGTTCTGATCTTTCCCATTTTTTTACCCATTTCTTGGGTAAAGTCTCCCAACTATATTTGAAAATGAATTGGTTATCCATAAAGATAAAGAAAGTTTTCTTGTAGTTCCGCTTCTTGCTCTAAAAAGGACGAAAGACTTGTCGGAAATCGCCTTGGTCCGACCAAGAAAGGCATGGGAGTCTTTGGGCAGAAGAGTGGCTCTCCTCTCTTACGATATTTCCCTGAAAGGTTCAAAAAGAGCGCTAGGGAAATGAAGAGAGAGAAAGTTGCAGAAGTTTTTCCCCATTTGTCAAAGCCCCTTCCCATTCTGCCCGCCAAGGACTTTTTTGGTACTCACGGGTCATTCTCAAGGCCCTTGCCCCCCCATCTTTTCATTTCTTTGTCGAGTTTCCTGGTTAGGGAGATCAGACAAAAATTGATGTAAAAAAGAGATTCGGGCCTCCTCTTCCAGTTCTTCTGGATCGGCCAGAAACTTGACCGCCTCCTTTATACTATACTTCAGAGTTTCCCTTCCTTTCTCACTCCCGCATTACGGGCGATTTGTTCCGCCCGTTGATAGATCTTCTCTAGGAGTCTGTTACACTCCGCGGCATTGAGTTCACTCTCTTTGGTCAATTCGGCTTTTTTCAATGCCTGTCCATTTCCTGTTATGGGCTGGGTTGTCAGGAAGTGAGCCCGAAAGGGGCATCCAGACAAAACAAAGAAAATAAACCTTCTGGAGAACAAATAAATCAGAGAAGAAAGCAAGAGCTCTTATTTACTGCGATCACCAGATCGAAGGCAAGGATTGGTGGTAGATGTAAGGAGGAAAACTGTTGCTCTTGTAAAGCAAGGTTTTTAAAGTGTCAAAGAAAGGCAAAGTCTCTTGCTCGAGGTCCCACCAATACCAATAAAGATATCTATTGTGTTATTGAAGAGTCACAAATAAAGTCGCATTTTTGGGATTGATATGTGAAGCAGACCGGCAGCCGGAGATTCCAAGACGCAAGAACGGCCCAGGCCAGTATGGATGCACGGATTTTAATAAACCCTCCAAAATATGCCACGAACGTCAGAAGGATTTATGCATGGGGCGAGTAGGAGGGTTCAGCCTACTCACGGGATGAGGTAGTGTAGCCCACCATTCCATAGTATCTCCATGGATGCAGAAGGGCATAATTAACGATACCATATGTTCATAGAACCCCACCTTGTCATGAATATGCTTCAGGAAAGACCCATTTTTCCGATCGTATGCTTTCTAAAAATCAACTTTAACAGCCATTCATTGTACTAGTTTTACCTGTCTTCTTATTCATTCTAATAATCTTTTTTCTGGCACAATGATTAATTTATAACTTGCTTGTCAACCAGGGATAAAGCTGCATTGGTTATCTGCCGCAAGCTTCTTCATAACAGGTTTGAACTTGTTAGCAATTATTTTTTTTCCAATATTGTTGATTTGAGTTGTTTTGCAGTAGCCACTGCGGCTTTGGGCGAACCTACTTTAGAGGTCGATCCTGATTAAGTAAATTGATCCAGCCTTAGCAACCGGAAAAGGCCTCCCATCTAGTTCTTTCATACCCGGAAAAAGCCGGGAGTCAGATTCTCCTTCGTAGGCCCTAGAGGGATTGGTTCCGAGGACTTTGGCTACTGATTTAGTATGAATTAACTCCGCTACTAGTTCGATTTTCACTAAGCCGAATCTCTTTTTTCTTTCAATGGCAGCTAGATGTCTAAACAGGGGGGGGAAGATCTAATTTGTCCAATCCACCTCACAGTCTCCTTTCCTTCTTTTTAACGTGCTTAAACCTATTCTATCAAAGAGCCAAAGGTCCCATGTTGGGGGAATCCTCCTAGTTAACGCTCCGCTGTTCCTACGGATATTTCAAAAAGCCTAAATAAAATGAAAATATATGTATAGCTAAAAACGCACCACACCTAAAATCGGGTCAAGTTATACTTGTTCAAGTTGACTCTGTAGTAATACGATCAGCTAAGCCTTATTTGGCCACTCCAGGAGCAACTGTTCATGGGGAAATCCTGTACTGTACGAAGGAGATACTTTAATTACATTTATCTATGAAAAATCGAGATCTGGTGATATAACCCAGGGGCTTCCAAAAGTAGAACAGGTGTTAGAAGTGCGTTCGATTGATTCAATATCGATGAATGTAGAAAAGAGGGTTGAGGGCTGTAACGAGCGTATAACAAGAATTCTTGGAATGCCGTGGACATTCTTGATTGGTGCTGAGCTAACTATAGTGCAAAGTCGTATCTCTTTGGTTAATAAGATCAAAAAGGTTTATCGATCCCAGGAGGTGCAGATTCATAATAGGCATATAGAAATTATTGTACGTCAAATAACATCGAAGGTGTTAGTTTCAGAAGAAGGAATGTCTAATGTTTTTTTACCCGGAGAACTAATTGGATTGTTGCGAGCGGAACGAATGGGGCGCGCGTTGGAAGAGGCGGTTTGTTACCGAGCCCTCTTATTGGGAATAACAAGAGCATCTCTCAATACTCAAAGTTTCATATCTGAAGCGAGTTTTCAAGAAACGGCTCGAGTTTTAGCAAAATCGGCTCTCCGGGGTCGAATCGATTGGTTGAAAGGCCTGAAAGAGAACGTTGTTTTGGGGGGTATGATACCCGTTGGTACCGGATTTAAAGGATTAGTGCTCCCTTCACAAGAACATAACAAAAGCCCTTTGGAAACAAAAAACAACAATCTATTCGAGGGGGAAATGGGAGATATTTTGTTTTACCACATAAAATTATTTTATTCTTTTCTTTCAAAGAATTTCCACGATAGATCAGAACAATCATTTCTAGGATTTAATGATTCCTAAAAGCAGATTTCTCTTTTTAACTATCTTTACTTTATTTCGTGCAGTCATTTGAGTTGGTAATGAAAATCGTAAGCAATAGAAAAGACTAATGGCTTGTTCGTCTATCTACGACCAATCTGCGTTAAAAGAGAAGGTTCCATCGGAACAATTATTTATTTCAGTTTCAGGGTTCCTCGTCTCTTTTAAAAAAAAAGGGGGGTTGGGGAGAAATGACAAGAAGATATTGGAACATCAACTTGGAAGAGCTGCTGGAGGCAGGCAGTTCAGTCGTTCTTGAATCCTGGGAAGAAGGCTAGATGGCATATCTTCATCGGCCTCCCTGAAGAGTCTTTAGCTCGAGCAAAGGAAGAGCTACTCCAACCCCTAGCTCACGTACTGCGTATCCTAGCTCATCGACTCCCTAGTCCTGCACTAGCCGGATCGTAAGAGACAGGGACAACTACTAGAAAAAATGAACCGGAAACCTATCTCCACAGCAAGCTCCCCAATTTGACCCGGTCCGTCACGCTTTGGACATCGCCACCGGGATCGTTGAGGCCCCATGAAGAAGGCTCTCCTTCACTGGGAAGACGCGGTACTCATTAGCGAGCGTCTGGTGACCAACGATTCCTGATTCTCCTGCCTTTCCGCCATAGTCTACACTTGTCCGTCCAAATGGTCGACCTTGCCATCAATCAAGTTGGGTCACTCGATCCTTGAGTGTTTCCTTAACAACAGCCGCCGCAGACAGCACTCCACTGCTATCGTCAAGCTTGGACATGGTACAACAAGAAGAGAATTAGCAGAAAGAGAAAGGGAAACAAAACTCCGCTCTGATCTTCCTAAACTCTGACGCTAAAGCCCTTCTATAGGTTCTCCTCCAGAACTCGGAGGTTCTCAGGCCTTAATTGTTCCTTTAGAGTCCACTAAGGAGTTCTAAGATGCTACTTCAAGGGTAGTTCTTGATGCTAGAGCTAGACTAGCTCTTGGTATATACATACGGCCCACCCTCCCAATCTGCTTCCTCCGCCCGTCGTTATTTCTTGATCGCTGCACTGATAGTAGGTCTTGAATAGGAAAGATTTATTTACAAGTCTTGCTAAAGCCATCTGCCATCTCACGATCAGTCTATTTCTTTCACTCGTCACCTGCAGTTGAAGTTAGTGCAGCACTGGAGGTTAAGTGTCTGATTATTGCAGGAGCGATCGTCAGTCTGACTATATAAAGAAATATAAAGAAGACAGGTCTTTCTTCTTCATTCTGCGCAAGACGCTGGTGTGAATGGCGCTAGAATAGATGAAAGCGGGACTCCATGGTACATTTCCCATATCATAGTAAAGCCGATCTTCCCGCGAAGGGCTAGGAATGAAATTCAATGTGGTCGGTCAACCTTTTGATGCTATGTTAACCTTGGCCCTTTCTGCGAATGGGATAGATGGGACGTATTTATAATTTTTTTTCCAATCTTTCAATAAGAAAGGCGAGGAAGGCAGAGAAAGATGTCTTCTCAGTCAATCATGGAACGAGATCTGTCCCCTCAGGATGTGTCCTATAGGCACAGAAGAGTCTATTTCTTTCTTCAGTCATTGATAGAGATGGCATATATCCAAATAGTAAAGCTTCTCAATCAAATAGGCTAAGCATCTCGAAATGGAATCCATCCAGCTAGGTATAGGGCAAGCATTGAACATTTAGTCGTAAGGTCGCTGGTCAAAAGTAGCGAAATAGCCGTTGAAAGAAAGGCCTAGACTGCTTCCGGCGGAGCATAGCCTCCTTCGTTCTCGTGCTTACTAGTGGATGGAGCAATAAGGACGACGACCAAGTAAAAGAGGATCTTTGTCTTTGAAAAATATAGGCCAGCTATATGCTTAACAGTCCCAAGTCTATGTGAGATTGGTTACCGATGAAGAACTTGCTTCGGAAGGCAGTCCTTATGTAAGCAACTTGGTTATGAATGCCCGATCTACCATCCTTTATAGTTTTCCTCTTCCCCTTAGAAAAATAAAAAAAGAAGGATAAGGCGAAGGGATAAGAAGACAGTTGTCTTTAAGACTTCTCCATTCCGCTTTCTATTTCCATGCTTTCAAGAAAATAAGGCTATCCAGTTGTTGGAATCCCGTAATGAATCGTATAGCCCTTTTGATGATGTCCGAATGCTTCCTTTTTGGACTGACACTTTCTTCGGTGTGCACCCGAAAGGTTCTTCAGACAGCTCTTTGAAGGGAATGCATTGTGCTGTCATCCTATTAGTAAGACGGCTTGTTTTGAAGGTTACTTTACTCGGAATCTAAGGATCGGAGAAAGATTGGCAATCTTACCCGTGGGCATCCATGAGAGGACCTATCTTGGTAGATTGGGAAAAAGTAGACAGACCTCTGTCTGAGGCTCGTTCTAGCTCGACAAACTAAAGCCCTTGAGCGATTCCCTCATAGCCTTCATGATCCTCTGCGCCCATGCTTCCCTCACGATCATTGATCTCAGCCTCCGCAAGTTGAGATGGGTCCATAACAGAATGATCAAAGACATCCTGAACTTCAGAATCATAGAACCTCTCATCATCTGAAGAAGTCGAGATCTCACTTGAGTCAAGTAAGAAGGAAGCTTTAGCACTAGCCTTGAGCGAAATAGGTTGCAACTACAATAGCGGAGAATGCTACTCTAAATGCAGGGCTTAGGCCCCCTCTCACAAAAGGTGTGATGCTTGGATTGCGAAGTCTCTTTTTCATTCTCTTCGTCACGCTCTCCCCATTTTCTATTTACTTAGGATTCTACTATAATCCTTTTCACTATTATTACACATTTCAGTCCTTCCTTTATCTTAAAGGACTTTCTACAATAAAGGGGCTTCATTTCGTTCATACCAAGCCTGCTAGAAAGGGCTTAAACTTAGAGCATTTCATAAGGGCAGGACCGTAGTCGAGTAATCAGTTAAAGCCGGCATCGCGTCTCATAACAGGGAAATTTCTTTTAGATTCAAGCAAGAAGAAGAAAGGACTAATTGAAATGAAGACTTTTCATCATCTTAGCGCGGACCCTTCTGTTCTGCAACCAGTTCTTATACTCATACGCATCCTGGAAGAACTAATGAAGAAAGAGCTTGGAATTCTTATTTAAGGAGCATGGATCCTTCTCAATCTGTCTTTGATCATTCTGCAATTGATCCATCTATTCTTTCAGATCATTCGCGAGTGATCGACCCATCTCAACTTGCTATAGAAGAGGTCTTTTTTTTTAAGCATCCGGAATTGCCGGATAAAGGAAGTTCCCTATTTTGATGCCACCACAGCGAAAGTAGAGGGGCAGGGGTTCTCAGGTTAGGACAGAAATGAGATGAGAAGAGGAGCTGATTTGCAATGAGACTCTTGTCTTGATACTATCCGATAGCCAGGCTGGCTTCCTATTAGTATGTAGAAAGAATCTCTTCCATAGGGGAATCCGAAGATAGTCATGAAATTCGATCTGTAAGATAGCTTTCCAAGGAACTCTATTTAAAAAATGCAATTCTATCTCCCATTGGCATAGCGGAATTGAAGTTATTGCCCATTAGCGCTCCACTGTCTTTCTCGATCATAGGTCTTGTGGAAAAGGCAGATGGAATGAGCATCGCCATATTTATAAGTGGATTCGAAGGTGAGCTCAAATGCATAAAAGAATTAGTAATGAAAGGAGAAGATGAAGATCGGATATCAAGATCAAAAGGAAAGGACATCATATGTTGATTGTCCTCCCACCATTATTGGCATAACCCTCTATCGAAATTCTTCTATTTTTCTTCTGTGTACCGACCCCTTGGTCATGTGAGGGCTCGGCTTCCTTCCAAGAGCTAGTGCGCTTAGAAAGGTTGTAAGCCCGGGTGCTGTGTGCTACCTATAAGGTTATTCACTATATGATGTACATCCCTTTAAGTTAGAGCAGAGAGGAGCTTTCTAATCTTCATCTAGGAAAAAAGTGGATAGCGAACATAGCATAGAAAGTTATCAATGTGATTTCCACTCGGGGAGGTCGATTGAATCTCCATTTTTTTCTTCCACACATAGATGGAAAAGTGAACTTAGCCTTTTCAGTACATAAGAGAGATAGAAATCTCAAATCGTGATACTCGCCCTAATCCTACAAACCTGTCCTGCCCGTATTAGTGGTATAATCCCGAGGGACTGTCTATACAGGTCTTAAAGCGCGCCTTAATGGCCTGGGTCTCTTTTAGATACAATAGGCT
This sequence comes from Echium plantagineum, assembly GCA_003412495.2. NCBI lineage: Eukaryota > Viridiplantae > Streptophyta > Magnoliopsida > Boraginales > Boraginaceae > Echium > Echium plantagineum. The sequence continues at coordinate 18,688 of QFAX02000561.1, forward strand.
TCCCTTGTTTAGTATCTGTCTTGCAGCGACCAACGAGGTGTTCAAACGTTGATTTCTATTTACTGAACTTAGACTCAGAGAGTACGCCCAGCCTATAGTAAAGGCAAAGAGAATAATTTTAACTTGGATACCGCGGCAGTCTTTCAAAAGAAGAAGACGCTTCACTTGGATGCCAGATTTCACTCTTTACCGGGACTTCCCACTTCAGCCAACCTCGACTTTCTATATAGAATTTAAGAATTGGAGGAAACAAAGAATTACTACTCGCGGAATACCAAGAGTCAACAAGTGTTCTTCGCTGAGCTCGGTGGTTCGTAGCCTTCATGGCCTTCCCAGCTCTTCTTCCCGATTGTAACTTCCTAAACAGGTTGCCCGGCCCCATCCCACTACCATCAGGATATCGAGATCGAAAGTCACAAGTTGAATTCTCGAAAATGCAGAGGATGTGAAGGAGGTTGTATTGAATGATGTGGACTATAATGAGGAGTAAGGAAAGGTACGACTGAAAGGAGAGGGATGAAGTGACAATGAGGTCATTCTTGCATGGGCTTGGGCTTGCTTTGATGATGGGTAGGCTTGTTGTGCTTTGGACCTTCTGTGGGCTTTCATCGAGGTTTCATCGAAAAAGGCCCGAGTCTTCATTTGTAGGACTTTCTTTGTGATGGTTCATGTAGGCTTGGGTCTTTCATTCGGGCCCTATTGGGGTTGGGGCACCCTGCGGGCCAATGCGTATAAGCTTGGGCTTTCTTAACGTGGCTCATTTGACGACTCAGTACATGGATGTCACGAGTCTATTGGCATAGAATATGGAATCTTTTTCACGTAAGCTGGTTGTACACAGTTTGTTTGTTCATACAGGCAGTGTGATTTGGGGATCTTTTGTTTGCTCCGCAAGGTAGCCAGAGCCAGCCTGTTTTTCATTAAACAGGCATGATAGTCTTCAACTGCAGAAAAGTAGTGCGGAGAACTCGTTTTATATATATATATATACTATTATGACCTTAATGAACTGATCGCTTGCTCTTGCTCCATTCTCCCTTCGCTCTAGATGTTCCTGATTTTGAGTTCAAAAACGAATGTGCCTGGACGAGAACAAGAACTTTTTTTATATACAATGAAAGCTTTGTATCATGCATGGTGCGAGCGGCCTAACGGCGATGAAGAAGAGTTCGAAGACTTGTAGGATTGCACTTGAAAAGACCTTTAGAGAGAGATGAACCCGCAGCCAATGACTCTGAGAAATCACAAAGAATGCATAAAGCTAACTCATCTAACGAGTAAAAAGCTTTCCATATTAGAGTAGTAGTTAGTTATATACAAAGATAAAGCAGACCAGGAGATAGATCGATAAAAACTTCTTCAAGACCTTTTCATGATATTCTACAGGGCTTTTACTGTACAAATAGGTGCTTTTTGAGCACTCCTAGCCCAGACCTTTCTAATAGGAATGAAAGCTTCTCATACCAGACAACTCTCTCTTTCCGATCTTCGAGCTACCTCAAGCTACTCGTTCATTTCCAAACCTTCCTAGTCTCGCCAATTCCCCCTTCATCACTCTCTATCTCCGGCCCTTGCCATTAGTTAGCTTGCACTTCCCTTGATGCTCCTAGCTTTCTTGCTATATTAGACAACCCCCACTTATTCTTCTACATTCATAGAGTGATTTGCATCAAAATAATAAAAGAAGTGGTTGATACTCTTCTTATACCATGCTTACTGAATACATGTTCGTTTCACAGCCGTAAGGAATCCTAATCCTCTTTATTACCCTAAGGATCAGTCGAGGGAGAAGAGAGGCCCTATTCTTTGACGAAGGCATAGGGTTCAGCTCTTCCCGTCGAAGTAATTGATCACTGAAAGATCCTTCTTACCTCCACTCCAAACCTAAATCTTCCATGCTATCGCACAGAAGGTCGTACGCCACTGGAAATCAAAACCAAACTGAAGATCCTTACAAGAAGCATTGCTACATAACCAATCCGTGAATGCCAAGGAGTAGAAGGCACTTTGATGCTCATTGGGAATAAAGATGTTCCAGATCAATTTAGCAAAGTTACACTCACGCAAAACATGTAAACAATCCTAAACTGGGTGTCCACATCTAGAACAGCTGCTAGACTCTGAGAAATTCCTCTCCCAACGAATCCGGTTTTAGATACTAAGCCAAGGTAAGACGGGTGGTCTACCCTTACAAGGTCTACTGCGGCTCAACTCCATGGTGATCTATGAATTATGTATAGTAAGATGGGTTCCTGCTTTTGGAATTGATGTCGGAAAGGAACGAGAAGTAGGTGGGGTCACGTAGTTAGCCCCGAGAGTCCATCCCTCGGAGACGGAAGTAATTGCCCGGCTCAACTATAAAAATTTGCCATCCTGCGTAAGCTCCAACTGACTGAACGAAGAAGTAAGGAAATGAGACGACTCTTTCTTGTGTGTAATGAGTAGCTACTAAGAACCTAACAGAACTGCTGAATTATACCTTTTATCAGCTAGTTGGGTAGCGTAGTAAGGTTAGAGGCGCAACTAGAAGAGTTGGCCCTCTATTTCTCTTTTTTTTCTCAATTCGATTGCTGTCTCCGAAGTCCTTCTTGATTGATGGTCCCCATTAGCATTAGTGCCAATTAGCAGCTGCTTTTTTTGGAAGGCGAGGTACGTACTCATGTGTGATCGCGGATTACACGGTAGCAGTAGTTCTACCCATAGAAAAGATCATCAGACAGGAGACAAACCATTTATGATTCCAGCCGAGAAGACTAGTCAAAGGAAAGATAAAGAATGTTATATATTTCAGGAGCTAGATTAGTTTACGATGAACAAGTAAGAATTGCCTCAACCAAAATTGATGGAATTGGACCTAAAAAAGCCATTCAGGTTCGTTATCGATTAGGTATCAGTGGGAACATAAAGATAAAAGAATTAACAAAGTATCAGATCGGCCAAATTGAAGAAATGATAGGTCAAGATCATGTTGTTCATTGGGAATTGAAGAGGGGAGAACGAGCAGACATCGAACGATTCATTTCGATTTCTTGTTATCGTGGAATTCGTCATCAAGATGGATCGCCCTTACGCGGTCAACGAACTCATACTAATGCTAGGACTTGCCGCAAGCAAATTCGGAAATGAAAGAAGTCTACCGAAAGCCCTTGGGACTTGTCTGATCAACCACACTGAGAGCTTCAATAGTTCACTGAAATTACTTTTATCACCGGTTACTAATCCAGTATACGTATAGTAGGCCTCCTTGGCCACGACATTAGTGGCTTAGCCCTTCGCCCGCCTATCGTATCGGCTCGGCTTCGTCCTAGAAACTACTGCCGTGGCTTCAAGGGGTTGTAAATGACATAGCGTTCCTGACGTACTGGAGTTATAACATTTGAATTTCTCTTACATTCTACGTTCCCGAAACGGATCCTATCAAATATTTCACATTTTCTATGATCATCTTTATTTCAGGTGTTCGGGGAATCCTCCTTAATAGACGAAATATTCCTATTATGTTAATGCCAATTGAATCAATGTTATTAGCTGTGAATTCGAACTTTTTGGTATTTTCCGTTTCTTCGGATGATATGATGGGTCAATTATTTGCTTCATTGGTTCCAACGGTGGCAGCTGCGGAATCTGCTATTGGGTTAGCTATTTTCGTTATTACTTTCCGAGTCCGAGGGACTATTGCTGTAGAATTTATTAATAGCATTCAAGGTTAAACATGACGGAGTCAGAGTTACCAAAATACGAAGTTCTCTTCTTCTTCTCCTTTCGTTCTCTTCTTTCTTTTTGTGGTTGGCAAGGTCAGGGACTTTCTCGCTGGGCGAGCGCATCCGATTCGAAAGTCCTTTCTTAAACCACTTCCCGTTCAGTTGCTGAAAGATATAGAATAAGGCTTTCTAAATGAGATTGAGTTCCACGAATATGCAGGCTAGAAAGATGCTATTTGCTGCTATTCTATCTATTTGTGCATCAAGTTCGAAGAAAATCTCAATCTATAATGAAGAAATGATAGTAGCTCGTTGTTTTATAGGCTTTATCATATTCAGTCGGAAGAGTTTAGGTAATACTTTCAAAGTGACTCTCGACGGGAGAATCCAGGCTATTCAGGAAGAATTGCAGCAATTCCTTTTTTATCTTGGTTTTTGGTGGATCATGCTAATGCACCATTATAAATTTCCGATAGTGCAACGACTGCCAGTCGGCAGTCAAGTGTTAATACAAATTGTCGTTCGAATCCTATGGATTTTTGGCCTTTTCTCATTGGTACGTTGGGCGGGTACTGTCTTCATGGACGAGCTCAGCAGAGCGGTGGCTCCCTTCGTTCACACGTTGGGAGGAACCAATGCTGGGGTCGGTCCTACACCACCGGACCCACACGACTTTTCTGATTTTGTCGTTTTCGGTGGTGATCGTGATACTAATCCCCAGGAGCAGCCTGGTCCTTCCGCTCTGCCGAGCGGACCAGAAGTTCCGGATCTCATTATGGAACCTGAACTTCCGGAACCTCCTATGGATTCCGTGAGGGCCACCATACGAGACCGTCTTAATAGGTTCCATTTGGGCAGCAATTTTACGGTCACGGACCGTAAAGTTGAGAATGTGATCCGAGCCAAACGGGCCATCATCACAAAAATGGAAGAGTTGGATACCCGTAATAGTACTTTCTGGCGACAACACCAGAATAGATTCATTCGAGACTATATAGTCCCACCTAATGGTGCTGAGTATAAAGTATCCACTTTAAATGCGAAATTGCAGGACTTATTGGGGGCAAATCCCCAAAACTCTGCGATTTTTCGATATCTAACAACACGACGAGAGTTATTCCATATGGAAGCGAGATTCTTGAATAAGGACTGATGCTTACGTTGAGCATAAAAAGACACCTTCCAATGCTCCGATGTTAGACTTAGTGCGCCAATCAGTAACTCAGTGTTCAATACAGGGGAAAGGTAAAGCAGGAGGAGACCCCTGCTTAGAGTAACTGCCCCAGAAGAGAAGGTCAGTGAGGTTCCAACTCTAGTGAACTGCTGAAAGATGGATGATCTTTCACTAGGGTTGGAAGACGACAGGTGGGAGCGTGCCCAGAAAGGGCATAACAAGTTCCAGTGGTGGGCTGTCTGTCTGGTCCCATTTTCAATAGACTCAAAAGAGTAGCAATGCTAGATTATTATATTGAAAAAAAAAATCCCTAAGCATTGAGACTGTTGCGGATTGAGTTTTGACGAGGTATAGCACTCATAAGTGTAAGGTACGTTGCCTTATAGCACATTAGTAATGCAAGTTCATCAATCCCGAAGCGTCACTTCAACTAGTCCATTCTTACAGGTAAGCCTGTAAGTAACATGAGGAGGTGGTACTAAAATGAAATTTAAAAGAAAAATTACAACCTGTTTCTTCCATTTTGGTGTTATCTAAGTCTCATTCTTTATCAATAGAAACAAGTTATCTCAAAAAAGACTTTTTATTGCATATAAATTGGTGAGCAGTATTAGTTGTTAAGCAAATTTTAATGCTATTATTGGTTTTTCTCGAGTGTGCTCATCTTCAACCCTTACATCAGGAAATTTCAACTCTGCATGTATCAGACTCACAGTTTGGTGCACTAGACTCTTAAAAAAGATAAAATATCAATTGCATCGTAGATTTATTTCTATGAAAACACTTCTGCTGTTAGATAAAGTAAAGAGGACGGCACCAGAATTCACATTTCTTGGATAATGTACAATGGGAAGGAATCCAAGAATGCAGTTGGGTGGCACAGAAAAACAAAAGTTACTGGAACATTTACCTCACCCAACCGATCGAAGGCCCCAATAACTCCACCACACAAGGTCGAGAAAATGGCATACCATATTTGGTTGTCCATAAAGTACACCTGCACAGCAATATGTCAACTATGGCAAACAATTCGCTGTAGCGAACATATAAACTCCGAAATGTGGTAAAATAAATGTGCAACATACGTAATGTATTACTTATGTATCTGAAATATGTAAAAGATGCAAACCATGATTATTGGAGCCCACAATGAAATAATAGCTGGGAAATTTCCTTTTGCTGTACATAGATAGTATAACCATCAGTAAGCATGGTAAATAGGATAAAAAGAATATGGAAGAAACAATTACAAGTACCGTGTGGGAAGAATTCATGCCAAGCATAGTCGATTCTGATGATATCCATTATCTCTTTAGTTGGCGTTATCAGTGGTTTTATCTGAATCCAAACAGAGCAGAAGCTTTAGGAGTCTTAATCAAATTTCTCTTGATCTGCATAACCAAAAAACTTAAATTTATGACGTTACCTGGACAAAGTAGCTGAACACAAACTTGGCAGAGAGAAGCAGAATCAAAAATATGGTATACCTGTATTGAAAAGAAAATCAATGAATTTAGTGTGAATTTATAACCCTAGTATATTCTAACACAGCAGATGCCATAACATACTTGATAAGAGAAAATTGACTTTCATGCATTCCTCGTCCAACATAAATTCGTGGCTGCAACAGAAGATAATAACAATGAAATTAAATAGTTAAGCATAAAGCAATATACTTGTAGAAGCACAAACAGACGTAGAAATATGAGTAAAATTGTAGGGATAGTATCTTAGTAAGATTTATACTCCTATATATGGAAGAATGGAGGTAAACATTGAAGTTAAGAAATCAAGTATCTTTAGTTTAATATTTTACTTTCCGTTTTTTCCTTTCTCCCTAGTATTTATCTCCTGCTTCTTTTTCTCCTCCCCTTTAGTTAGGTTCAATAGCTTCCCCAAATCCCTTCCCCAGCCAGTCTGCATCAGACTTTCCCTGGAACTCCCCCCTCTCATCCTCAGGGCTGTTACAATACAAATTGGGCCATCTTCATTACATCTAATTTTCAAAAGATATATTGACCAACTTAACCACAATGTGTGTTCAGGGACCCTTGATTAATTAACCTAGAGCAGATTTACAAGGGAATCAAGAGATGTAAATGTACTAAGGACAACTTTCATGGCCATCAAAGGCACTTTCTTCATCAGGAATATATTTAAAACTGTTTCCATTATGTAATGAAGCACACAAAATTTCACATATTAAGGACAATTAGCAGATACTCCTATCTAGATTCTAGCATATAAAAAGAATTCATTTCTACTGCCAAACTTCAGATCGAGCGACACCCCAGGAGGTTTTCTTTCCGGAGGGCGTAGAGGTAGATAAATACAGAGTGTAATATATTTTCCAATGCTTTAAGAAGAAGAGAAAAGTTCAAATTAAGAAAACTCATAGCCATTTATATATATATATATATTACAGGAGAACTCACTTCTTTAGTTTAGTTATCTATTTAGATATTAACAGTTAGAGAAGACATAGTTATGATTCTTGACTGACAGTCTTCGATGTTTTTTGTTTAGACATCGAAGTTCTCAAGTAGTTATAAACTAAAGAAGAAAAGAGGAGGAACAAGTTGCGATGTTGAAGATAATGAGTGGTTAACAAGCATAAATGTCTGTCAAAAGTAATAAAATAAAGAAAACCTGTGACCACCACAAAAGAAGTCGAATAATGAGCCAGTCCGAGTTTTCGATCCAGCGGCGAAGCATAGGAAAAAAAAAAGACCAGCTGCTAGGACATTGGGCAGCAAGTATAAAGCCACCACCATGATGTATAAAGATGGAACTCCTTTTATGTGATCAAGAAACGACAGAATTTTTTTGATCTTTGCGAACTAAAAGGAGGAGCTTTGATGGAAATAGCATATAGGAAGTGCAACTGCCCATGTAAAGCTGATAACGATCTTGAGAAAACTCCTTAACACGTCAGTGAATTTGTATCTAAGATAGCCCGGAAAATTAAGTACAATGTCCAATATACCTAGTATGATATATTAAGATATATTAAACATCCAGACACAGGTTAAGAAAAAAAATATCAACAATGAAATAATGACATGTATGCAACCGATTCATATAGACTGTAGGTAAAAAAGATGACCAAATGAAAGATGCAAAGATTCGTACATCGCAGTGATCCTAAATACTATTTGTTGTGGCCTTGTTTATCAGTCCACATTGCAGTTCCAGACAGTCCAACGCATCATGATTATCTCTATGGTTGAGTATAATAATTCATGAGACACAAAATGACCTCATGGTTATTACTCCGTAATAATATTTTTAAGGATTTTTTTCTCAGTAATACTAATATGGCATTAGAAACTATTTAGACATGCCATTAAGGGATCAACTGCTGGAGAAACATTTTTAGATCCCTTAGTATGTGCTTAATAAACAAGGACGGTGGGAATAACCAGTTTAAAGATACAATTGGGTAGTAATCATACGACAAAACCCCAAAGTTATTAGTCATGTAGAGCATGGTTTCTGGAATAAGTAATCAATTGTAATCCCATGTCGATATAGGTGTTTGTTATTGTGAGGGCCAGCTTACGCTTGACGCATCGGGAAGAAGGCAGAAATACCAAAGAATCTGAAACTTGTATTATTTGGACGTCAATTCTTAGATATAATATTTTTCAAAAAAAAATTATTCTTAGAAGATTGTACTGGAGATTCTTCAACCAAAAAGAATCCTCATTCGAAGGTAACCAATCTTAACAACTAAATATAAATACATAAAAGAAGTCTTCAATCTGCAGATATGTGTATGATAACTTGTGCTTACTCTGTAGAAAACGAAGGGCGGCTGCTGTGATGAAAATGCTAGACACATTGTATAAAGTATCCTTCTTCAAGATATCCATTAGAGAAACATCACTCCATGCTATGATAATCATGGCCTGCAAGAAAAACAAATAAATCTTAGTCAAGGCATAGAAAAGCCAACTTTTTATTTAATCAGTTTTTACCTGTAGAGCAAGTATAAAAAATGTCCACAGGCGATCAAAACTTAGAAATATATGCCAAAATGACCGAGTTTCAACGAAGTATGATTTGCCAGTCTGTGCAGGCTTTTTCCTTGCCTTTCTCTGAAAAATAGCATCCATCTTTAACAAGCCAGTAACATTTGCTTTAAGAAAAAACGTCAGAATAGGAGCAAGGTTTACCTGTTTTGCGTCGTCATGGGTTGATTTGAAGAATTCACCATCATCACGCATAGGCCAACCTAGAGAGAAACAATTGGGTGATCTGGAAATAATTTACACCATACGAATAGGATTACTTAAATATATGCAACCTTCTAAGTAGAACTTCTTCTGGTTATAAACTTACCAGAAATACTCATTCAAGTCATCATAGTTGCACCAAGCTGAGTAAGAAGCCTTTCCATTCTTGCTTCTCTGGGCTTCCTGGGATCGATCGACAAACAGATGATCTTAAAACATAGCTGCAGCAGTTATATGATTTATGCTTTTCTAGTTTTAGTTACCTTCTCAATGACGCGGTAGAGAGGCGTAACGCCCTTCTGTAGGAAAGACTCATCATCCCCACCATATGAAGGCTTAATATTATCTCCCGTTACAATGCTTACATTTCCAGCCAGTAGGCCATGAAGCTCATATGCCATCTAATTCCATTTCCAAACAGACCTTGTATTAAGCTACTTACGCGGCGAAGCCTGTCATGGTGGGTGGACCAAAGTTTCGGGTGGAAAAGGCAGCATCCGCCTTCGTTGAGTTAGCCAATGCTTCAGGATATGCCTTTGCAGTGATGCCTTCAGCAAAAGTCTATAGTTCCGGAGCACCGCTCTCATTTCTTTGGAGCTTTCCATCATGCAGCTCGAAGAGGTACCTTGAATTTGAATTTCATTGTCTTTATTTTCCTGATGAGAAACTCTTCATTTAATTTGCAGAAAACCAATGATTTGATCTTTTTGATTGGTTGAGAGCTATGTTTGGATTTAAGGTACCTTTTCTTAAGCAGAGGTTGTTCTGCCTCACTGTGAATTGTTATGTGAAATTGGAATTATACATGGTGTAATAGTAACAAGCGGAAGTTGGTCTATTTGTATCATGCAGAGAGACAATGTTAGAAATAAGCGAGAAAATTTGATAATACTTTTAGCTAATGAAAACATACGGCTGAATCAAAAGCCTGAGCCGCTGAGCAAGGTCAGGTTCTTTATATAACCTTCTTTCAGTTCCTTTCATGCTAACAAAACTGGGATTCATTTCTGTTATTTGCCTACTTTTATTATGGCTACTGCATTCAGATTGCCTTGCATGTTCACATTGAATGAACGAAAAAGATCTTCGCGGTTAGTGGCTAACTTCTTTCTAATGTTGCCTTTGTTACCTTTTTTGTGGTACAGTTTGCTGATTGAGCAATTGATGCAGTAATGAACAAACTATTCAAAAACTGCAAAACTTGGTGCAAATTTTTGGGACGAAAGCACAGTTTAAGGTTGAGATATTCATGTCACCTTCTGACATGTTAGGGCCTGAAATACATCTGAATTTCTTTTGCGTTCTGACCTTGTCTTTCTTTTATTCAGCTAATTAATAAAGGTTATTTATTCAATGAAAGATTACCTAAAAATCAACAAGAAGTGCAACAGAGGAAAATAGGCCTTTATCTTCTTATTTGGGGTGAAGCTGCAAATGTTCGCTTTATGCCAGAATGCCTTTGTTACATTTTTAATAATGTACGCATTGTATCCATCTAGTCTATATGTTAATCCTGTGGTTATTCACTAGACTAGAAACTCAGCTGCAAATCTACTGTGAGACCCATTTGATTACTCAACCTAGGATAAAACCTGTGGGACGAATCGAGTCCTTATCTTATTATCGTAGATGAGAGCCTTGGTGTTAAAGAGACAACGGACTTTTATGGATCAAGGGGACGGCTCATTAACTACCGGAGAAAAGGGCGCGATAATTTTAATATGAAAGGAAAAGTACGAGTAAGCCGCCTTCAAGAAAAGGGAAGGTACAGTCCAATTAATAAAATTGGAGGGGCTTTTTATAAATATAGGAAGGGAGAGGAGTTCAAAAAAAAAGGTTTATTATTATGTCTATCGTGGTAAGTCAACAGGGTAAAGAATCTCTTACTAATAAGAGTTATGCTAAAAAAAAAGCATTGTACGGCAATTCTTGGTTCTAACCATCAAGAATAGCTCAGTCAAATTGTGTACGACTGACATTGAGAAAAGAATTTTTAGTAAATTGAGCTGCCGATCTATAATAGTAGTTCGAGTCGGAGAAGACAGCCTAGCTTATAAAATTGGAGTTCACACGACGGATGCGTCGAAGCATACGTATAAGAAAGTTACCCGAGCTCTCTTTCCCGAGATTGAAGAGAGGGACTTCGAAGCCAAAGCAATAAAAGGCATAGGAAGTTGGGCGCGTTCGTTGTGTAATAAAGAGAGTAAAAGAGTATCATGTTCTGGTGAACTTCAGACCCATGAGCTCTTCCGGATTGCAGACTGCGAAAAAAAAAAGAAAAAATAAAATACCAAGAAAATAAGAATAAAACGATCACCGAAAAAGGGGATAAAAAAAGAAAAAAAAAGAAAAAGCAATGCCCATAATTAAAAATTCCTTGAGTGAAGTCGACAAAAAATTTTCTATTAGTAGTAGGTCATCGACTAAGACTAAAAAGATTCTTTCTTTTTGTTTTCGGAAACTCTTTCGGCTACAAAAGGATATTGTGTGGCTCATTTTTAATAGGATCCTGATCGGGATCATCAGTTTTACTTTTTTTTTCTATGCAGTGCTCTACAAAGATATACGCTCTTTCCCTAAAGAGCTTTTTCAACAACTAACATTAGTTGAAATTTTTGATTGGTTCCTTGATTGGCAAACACCCGGGCCGCCAGTGCCAGTGCCAGAACAAATGAATCCTATTGGGATAGCGATAACAACAACTTTGATAATCTTTTTAATTCTTTCATACTGGAAGGGGGGCTAGGCTAATACATTAAGTCAGGTCGCAACAAGGTAGCCATAGGGAAACCTGTGGCTGGATTGAATTCAAAACGGGATTGAAATGATGACATTGTGGATCTCATTCGTATTCAAGTTTTTTAGACAGAGTTAGATGTGGTCTTTCATTCCTTAGGGAGTGAGAGAGCTAAGGGGAAAGGGTGGGTGGCCCCTTAGCGCTTTTTTAGGAGGAGTTCCGTGTAGTCGGATGAAACGGAAGCGCATATCGGAAACGAATCGGGCATCTATGGAAAGAATAAACCTTCTGCGCTGTCTAGTAAGCTGCCATTTTCATATATTGAAGAAGAAAATCGACAAATTGAATAGGGAATCACTTGGGGTTTGAATAAGATCAGCAGGAAACACAATGGATAGGGCGTCTCAAACATAGGCAGTGTTGCAGAAAAAAGATCTTTTTTCTTCTTCAGTTAGTACAAATTCGGTCGATATCGACAATCAAGTCCCGCAGGAAAGGGGGGAATGAGGTCTACAATGGGGAAAAAGAGAAGACACAGCGAGAAACAGCTCAGCTAGAGAGAGAGATGGGCGAGTGTGTAGTTGGATGAAATCCCGAAAATGACGGTGTTGGTTAATTAGATAATTGTCCCTTACGAGTTATACACGCACTCAACTAGTGTAATCTTCTTGTTAGTTAGCCGTCGAGTGTGCACGGTATATATCGAATTCATATAGTAATATATTATAATTCTGTAAATTTTGTAAGTAAGTATCAAGCTCACTTAATTCGTTAATTTGATCACTCCTACGAACGTGTAATTTTAACTTTGTTTTTTGAAGTTGTTGTTTTTGTTTGTATTGCCCTTGTACGTTTTCTCTTGACTGTTTCTAAACTTTTCATCTCACCTCAATTGTTCTTTAAACCCTACTATTTACAAGTGTATTGTTCCTTAAAATATCTCTATGTATTTGAATATTCTTAAATGTAGTCTTTATTAGAAGTATAGTGTTTGAGTAAATTTAGCATCAAATTCAGTAAAAATTATGACAAAAGACCCAAGCGCACGACCTCTTTCCTGAAAACGATGAAATAAACCGAACCCTAAAGACAATAAGAGAAGGGAAAGGAGATGCCAAACTACAGTGATAACAAAGCCTGAAGTTACGCCGTTGGATTGTTTGTATTGATTTTTGCACATCAACAAAATTTACTTTTTTTGTTACAACAAACACCTTTCTATTACGAGATTCATTATACTGATTTTAGTAATACTAATTCAGTATATATATGGCGTATTTTTTTTGCCATTATGCACTTCAATTGCATTTAGATTGTTGACATCTCTATATATTCTTCGTTCATCTCGTATATTAATTGGTAAGAATGTATTTCATATCTACTTGTGTTTCTTTCCTTGAGGCTTCTTTCCACCAGCGAGGATACGCTGAATCTGCAGTCCTCTGCTGAAGGCTTGGTTAAACAGCAGCCTAGTTTGGAACTCCGAAACGAATGGGAACCAGGCAAGGATGGCAACGGGAGCAAATATCACCAGCCCCATGACGTACTCGTATCCTTTTGCTAGAGCCTTGACCGAACTCCACATGCCAAAGGCCTTCACAATTGGTTTGCAGGCTTGTGCTATCTGCACAGATAACAACATTCACCATGACATGGGCAAAATGAAAGTGTGAAATTATGCAATATTAAAATGTTCCAGAGATGTTGTAATTAGACCACAGATCAATCACACTGTGGTAACTATATGGCATCCTAGGGACATGATCAGAAACTACCGACGGAATATTCTGTGAATGAACAGTGCGTTAGCGAAGCTTTATAATTAATCCATTACCAGGCATGAGCTGATACAGAATGTGATTGCTATTATAGATGGACAGAAGTACCACATTAAAAGTTTTCACAGTATTGTGGAAATAAAGAACCTTAATGAGGAGATAAGCGAGGTAACTAAATATTGGAACCAAGTTTAGCAGAATAAACTAAACAGGTTTATATCGCTCATTGAATTATTGGACTTGTGGATTTGCTCATTTTCTGCACTTGTGGTAAGCCATTCAGAACTAACACACACTTGGCCTTTAAACTTTCTGTATCACACTCATTAACGACATTATCCTACCTATGTTAAGGGGAAAACAAAAACAAGAACTTTTTCTCTTGAAATACCCACCTGAAGAAGAGCCCATCCTGTGGGCAAGAAGGCCAGCAAGCTTACAAAGATATCTCCCACTGTTAGGTGAAGGAACACAAACAGCATGACTATTGTAGCTATGATACCAAGGAATAGGAACAACTTGAGAAGTCTGAACATAAGCTGCAAATCTGCGCTAAATTTCTTTCGGCCCATAGAGACTATCTGTAAATGCAGATAAATGAATTAATTAGATCCAGAGTTACCAAGCTGCCAGGGGTGATATGATTGAAAGTTAATACATCAGACTCAGATACGAAACAACAAAATATTAAATCACTGACCTTGAGAATAATCATGCCAGCAACAATAACCAGCCATGAAAGACCATACACCTGACAGTGGCAGATCAAAGAAATATATAAAACAAACATAAGAAGAATTGGCTTTACACATGGCATCGTTCTTAACTATAAAAGAGATCAGACTTTTCAGTATATCTCTCGAACTTTAGCAGTTATATCATCTTCCAACCCCAAACCTCAGAAATTAGGTACTCTAACAAAGTAACAATTAATTATCAGGAAGGAAAGTAAAATTTAAAACACTAAGAAAGGCTGGACTTACTATGATACTTTTTTTATTATTAGCCACATTTAAATGATATATGACACCATACTGATAGATGAAGAAGCGTAGCGAAAGAATAATCTCCCAAAACCTTCCTGAAAACCCAGTATGCTCCAGGTGTTCTTGTTCTTCATTCCACCAGGACTCCCAACTCTTGTTTGCTGGTACTCCAATGCCACCACTATTGTGCATCCACTTATTCCAGTCTTCCATGTCTTCAACTATTTTCTGCCACTCAAAGCCGGAAGGATTGAAGAAGAAAGGAGCAAACATCCATGAAGCCACTAGGAACCACATTGAGGCACACATAAAGAAGTAAACTGCAGAATCGTTACTTGCTGAGCCATAGATATGGTAAACTATAAGCATAACTGCAAGCTCAAGAGCTTTTGTGAAATGACTCCTTGAGTACATTCTGTAATTCTCAGCATACTTCTCATGCCGGACCACAAAACCACGTCCAGTGGCACGGTACTTCGCACCACCATGTAAGATAGTACGTCCGAAGTAGTGGAGTTTTGTTCCAAGAGAAAATGTGAAGAAGAGAGGTGCTAGCTCAAGCTGCATGATTACTATATCAACCAAAGCAGTTCTGAAACCTTTTTCAAGTGCCATCTCCATAACCATAACCATGGGGAGGGCCATCAGTAGACCGAGTTGCACAACAGACTGTGATGCGATGGCAGCTTTCAAAGCTGTATCTCCCTTGGTTCTTGCAACTTTTACAATGGCTTTCTCCAGCCCACTCAAAGAGAGATAGACTCTTCCGTATAAGAATGCATAAACTGTTAGGACCACAAGCTGTGTAAAAGAAGAAAGAGCTTCAGTTACTTTAAAAAGAAAGGAATTAAATTGAAAATTTTGCGACCTACTTGAATCTAAAATTTCAATAGTCTATATGCAGGAAGTATAAATGTGGACATGCTCGTTTAAAAAGTTGCGAGACTCTTAAGATTCTTTCTCTAACTTTTACAATGATCTCCAATGTACTTAATAAACTGCCTCGCTTTTGATATCTAATGCAGTATTATTCCATGTCTTGATCTAAGATTTGACCTTAGCTTGTGGATAATTAGAATAGACTTAGTTGTATATTTGAAGTCCAAATGTGCAGGTGCATTAAGGTAATTGAGGTCCTTCGATATTAAAAAGGAGAGACTGTCTGTGTAACAGTCCTTCCCTTTTGGTTCTTTCTAGTAGATCAACAAGTTAGATTAATTACCATTGAGCTGATATAGAATCCAACAGTTGTATAATAACATGAAAGCATGCGGAAGAAGTCAAATCGGTGTCCTAATCTGTAAACATCACGACTGAGTATCTGTTCCCCATTTCCACATGCCACTTTGGCTTCAAAGAGTGAGATTTGGTTGAGACCAACATCTCGTCCCTTTCCTACTTGGATATATTCATGGTGCGTTATGTTCCCCCGTCTTAGAGTCGAATTGAAACCTAAATATAAAAAAAATTATTAACTCGAAAGAGCTTACTGATGTCCAACAAAAGAAAATTTATCAATGGCATACCTGCAAAAATATCTTCACTAAGATTGATGACTCTAGAAGCTTTGCTAATGCCTCCACGAGTGATGTGAAATATTCTATCAAATACATCAGGATACCCATAGTGGAATCGGACCCTTCACATACAAATTTTCATGAAAGAAAAAGATATTAAAAGAGATCAACTTCCCCAGAAATAAAGAAGTGAAGGTTTTATCTTTTTCTTAACACAAATATTTTGAAGTCTATTGCCCCATCTACTCGTATCCTTTCAATTGCTCACTTTTCCGTTTATGGAAAAAATTAGAGAAGAAATTAAAGAGAAGTAGGCTACTACTTATCAATATATCCCAGGAATTTGTTGTTAATATTCAAATATACAAAAAAGCAAAAAGATCGAGCAAAAAATAATAATGAACATACCTAAGAGGTCTTGCTAGAACCCTTTGACCAATGGTGACAAAGCTTGTTTCTTGGTTGGACATAAACCATGCCAAAGAAGAAACACTGCATTAAATGTGACATTGTATCAATAGTAGGCAAACATGATGCAATACATGATCAAACATTCCATATACAGTCATCAACCAAACCTGCCAGTGAAGATATGTTCTCGCACACCCAGAATTGAAGGTGGGCGCACACCATGGTCTTCATTGAACTCTTCAAGTAGGTTACGCATTTTAAAGGCTTCCTCCAAATAGTTATCCTTTAAATGTTACATTATTAAATATGTTGGATTCACGATCTTATCAACCAAATATGAAGAGTATATTTACCTGGTTCATATCAATGGTCTGTAGTGCTTCTCCACGTGTGAAGACTATAGCATGGTTCTTATTTTCAGGCTTTCCTTCTCCTATTTTTGCTTGGCTCGGCAATTTGATGCGATAGATTTCCTTAAGGATCAGGCAGTCGATAAGAATTTGTTCTATGAGCAAAGAGTAAGCATATCTCTAACAACTACGTTTTCATCATGTGCCAACTTCTACGCTCTTCAATTTAGATAAGATAAACAAAATACCTAAAAAATTAATCAGACTGCAGAGCTAAGTATTGAACTTGAATAAGATGGAAACGGTATTCGATCCTAGTAAATGATTAAAATTGGGGATGCACTAAATTTGTTAGAGCAAACAATGATCATCATATGACAGCATTGTGGTAAGACTGTTAAATCTTATGGGCTCGGAATAATTTTAATGATCTCAAGTACTGGGGAATGGGTTGTTTCATTTACTTCTATGTTTCCTGTTATGGTCAATGATTATAGGTGCTCTTGCCAGTACCACAAAGAGATGACTGATTACCTGATCAAGATTGTCAACGGCTTTCACCAATACAGAATAATAAACCTTTTGCACTTTGTCACCTTCCCTTTCCTCGACTTCATCTATGTATGCCACACGGAGAGAGGGATTGCTGTGCAGTGAAGATCATGAACCACTCAAAACTTAATATGTGATGGTTTAAGTGAGGCTTGCGGAGAAGTGCGGAGAACTAATGATGCTAAAGTATTTTTGATATCATAAATTGGTGGGATAACTTACTTAACCATCAAATTCAGAATGTCGGTTGCACGACGATCTCCGCTGCGCTTTTGGTTCCCATAATTCTGGCATGTAGCTACATAGGTAAATTTCATATCAGCTACAGCTTCAAGTTGGGCATACAATGATCTCTGACTCTTTTTTTCTTCCTCGGACGGCATCGTGATGGCCTTATAGCCGTCTAATATCTCTGTCAGTCAAAATGGAGAAAATCAAATTAAAATAATACTCCCATATATAGTTAAACCAATCAGACTAAGAGGGAGATGTGAGTCTGAAAATCTTTCTTTAGGAAGCTGCTGAAAGATATGAAATATGGGTCTTAGATTATGGAATTGACTTGATATGTCTACATATGAGTTCTGCAGTCAATAAGTTTTTAATGTTATTTACAAGTATGACAAAAATGATGCACACATGTATTCCCACCAAGAGGCAAACTTCACATGGCTGCTACACTCTCAAAGATCGTAGCATTATGACAACACCTGGTTTCATCAACTAGCCTTATTGCAGCAGAAATGACTCAAACTGATGGCAACATTTTATAGATGTCTCAAATAATGTGCACCAAAAAAAGCATTAAGTAAGCTTACTCCAATCAATGCTATCAATTAGTATCCTTAAAAATTAACTCCACTGGGAGCAGTAAGTTTATGTGTGATTGAGCTAGAGAAAAATTGGCAACATTCTGTCGACCTTACCTCCTTCTGTAGCCATGTCGAGAAAAGCCTGAAGCTTCAACGCCCTCCTGTAGTACATCATCCCCCTAACTGCAGATGAATATAATTCTGTAAGTTGCAATTGAAAGACATTTGATGGTGCTAAAATTAGTCAATTTTCTCCGGTTTTCTTCTCCAACTTAAACCTGTTCTGGATAGAGTTTTCCCTCTAAGGGACGCCCAATGACGCAATTGCAAAATGTTCTCTTTATTTTCCCAAATTTCATACTCAGTACAATTGAGACGTTCCATAAAGTTATTCCATTCATCTGAATGAATGATGAAATAATAGTCAGGAAGATGCAGGAAAAGAGACCATTTAAAGAAGATCCTCGAGGACTTTTGTAATATGTGAACCTGGATATATCTTTTGTAGGTAGTAAACTATTGATACTCCATCCTCATTTTCTAGCTCAAGATCGCTCTTCGAAAAGACAGTCTCTTCACTATAATATGGAGTCATGACACTGAAACATCGAATTGAATATTCATTCAGGTATAAATAAACTTAGAAAGACTAATTGAGAGAACTAGAGCCAGTATGTACTACAGGATAAAATTATATAATTTATCAGCAGGTTATGTAGGCATGAACATGTAGCATTTTCTCTTTGAGAGAAGAATACAGCCCCCTTCAAGTGCTCAAACTGGAACTACATATTTTTAATATTTTTTTTATTTAAAACGACTACGCAAACGAATTTAGTGTCCTTGCCTAATTACCATGTCGTGGAGAACTAAAAATTCTATGATATCAAGTCTATCTATACCTAAGTACCTGCAATATCATTGACTATTCACACCTGTCTTATATTACCATTGCAATTACCTGAACGAGAGCATTTTACGGACACGGGGTGCACGTGGCATGTTCATAAATAGAGAATTTGATAAAAATGCTATCCGTCGACGAGCTTCAAGATTTGTAGGCACATCACTTGCAGATTCTTTTACTGTTAGCAGGAGGTATAGACGTCGAATCTGCAAAGTCTTAATATACACGTGATAGTATTATAGTGTTGCACAGTAATGAAACACTACAAAAGGGTGGCATTATTTTTTTTAATCTTACCTGTTCTTCCCATTGTGTTGTAACTGCTGGAGGGTATACAGTAGCCCTTCTTGAGTCAGTATTAGCAAAAAGCTGTTTTCCTGATTCCTTGTGTCCCAGCTCCGTTAATTCACTGAAATTTGGATGCACAAAGACTCTGATCATAACTAAAAAGAATATGAACTGTAATCCACACACTTAAGTTATTACCCCAGAACTCACCGATTCTCATTGACCATCATATCACGGGTGATCACTTCCAACATATCTTGGAGTAAGAGAACCACATTAGTCTCCTTTGTCGGATCAGCATCTTTCTGCAGAAGGAATGCATGAGTGAAAGAAACATGTCATTCAGTGTTTTAGTATATGAAAGATATAACAGTAAGCTGCAGAAATATACCCACCAAAATCTCCACTAGCTGTACAAATTTATTACAAAGAACCGGCAAAGGACCCATCCTGAAGTTTGCAAGGAATGTACCCTTCGACATGTTGTTCTCAACCTCCTTGATGATTGTACCAATTATTCTGTATAAAGTTCTAGTATTTATTAGCAATGAAATCTGGGTATGAAAAGTAATCTTCAAGAACAGGAACAAAAAATAAAGACTATTAAACAAGCGGGGAGATGATCTCAGTTTCATGTCACCTATGAGTCAAATCACTCCGTTTTTTCCATAATGAAAACGTGCTACTCAAAAGTTTGTGGTAATTGTCGAATAAAACGATCTTCGCTAAGTATTCACATATTAATCAGAGGAAAAACGGAAAGGAACCACGGAAAAGGAAGAGAGGACGCGAGAAAACATCAGAGTACGGATTCAAAAATGAAAAGGAAGAAAAAAAGTGGATCCCTAAGACATCTAAACAAGGTTTAACTACAGCAGATAACAGAAGACAACAATAATACCACCTTTTTTAAGTCTCTCCCACAACCAACACATTGAGTATCAGCTTGAAAGATTCGTAGCATTCAATTACCAGCACACTTCATATAGTCATCTGCACATATGCGTTTCCACAGGTCAGCATCTCTGGTTCGGAATTGAGCTGCCATATCCAATGCAATCGGAATCTGAAAAGGCACACAATCAACAACTTCAAAGGATTCAGATAAATAAGTATTTTTTAGAGGATTTTGTTACCTTGCTGGCAAGTAAAAAGGGGGGCCACTGGATAAGTTTTAGACTGGGATCTGAGGAATAAGGTACTAATAATAGATCCATCTCGCTGAAATGAAATAGTGAAAGAGAATTCTAAATTTCCATTCCAAGAAAGAGCTCTAATTACAATAAAGAAGAATAAAGGAACAGCAAAACAGTATCTGAGCATAAGCAAGCCAATGAATGATTTTTACCTGTCACTTATGAGATCTTCTTCACGAAAGCTGGTAATAATTTCATTCCACAGCTGACCGAACTTTGCAGCTTCACTTCTTTTGCTTGCTGCAGCCTGAAAGTAAAGGAAGCAAACTTCAGAATCGCCTCATCCTTGCACGTAATAAATCTCAGTAGTATCGGACATGAAGATAAACCTCATTAAAAAACTCTTTTTCAGAGAAAATCCACTTTTCTTAGCCTTATCAGATGGAACCAAGCATGAGTTGAAAGCACCAGGCAAAGACTGAAACCTTGACCTTAGCATGCCTAAAGTTCGAATCTGCAAGATTGCAATGTGGGCTTATGTAGAAAAGCAGAACTTGAACATGCAAATAACAATTAATTACTGAAAAATGAAATTCCAGATGCTGCGAAAGATCACTTTAGGAATAGTAAAGTTACTTACGACGAAGGTCAACCTATTCTTGACAGCACTGGGCGGATAGTTTACCTTAACACTTAGAATCTCTTAGCCACTATTTATCATCACTT
>QFAX02000562.1:0-109059 GCA_003412495.2 Echium plantagineum
GGGAGCAGGAACAAACGTGATTGGAGGTCGTTTGGATGTTTTACGACCCCGTTTTACCGTTTTAAGCATGGGTACAAAAAGTATTCAAAATCTGCTCATTTTTAACAGCAGCAGTAGGACCATAGAGAAGTGTGGGGGAGCAAGAACGAACGTGGTCGGAGGCCGTTTGGATGTTTTACGACCCCATTGTACCGTTAGTCCGCTTTGAGCATGGGTACAAAAGTACTTAGATGCTGCTCATTTTTTAACAGCAACCAGTATGACCATAGAGAAGCCCGGGGGAGCAAAAACGAACGTGGTCGGATGTCGTTTGGATGTTTTACGACCCCGTTTTACCGTTCGTCCCGTTTTAAGCATGGGTAGAAAATGTATTCAGAATCTGCTCATTTTTTAATAGCATCCATTAGGACCATAGAGAAGCCAGGGGGAGCTAGAAAAAAACCCGATCAGAGGTCGTGTTTGGATGTTTTACAACCCCGTTTTACCGTTCGTCCCGTTTTGGGCATGGGTACAAAAAAGTATTCAGAATCTGCTCATTTTCTAACATCAGCCAGTATGACCATAGAGAAGCGTGCAGGAGCAAGAACGAACGTGATCGGAGGTCGTTTTGATGTTTTACGACCCTGTTTTACCGTTAGTCCCGTTTTGAGCATGGGTACAAAAACTATTTAGATGCTGCTCATTTTTTAACAGCAGCCAGTACGACCATAGAGAAGCCCGGGGGAGCAAAAACAAATGCGATCGGATGTTGTTTGGAAGTTTTACGACCCCATTTTACCGTTCGTCCCGTTTTAAGCATGGGTACAAAAAGTGTTCAGAATATGCTCATTTTTTAACAGCAGCCAGTAGGACCATAAAGAAGCCCGGGGGAGCAGGAACGAATGCGATCAGGGGTCGTTTGGAAGTTTTACAACCCCATTGTACCGTTGGTCCTATTTTGAGCATGGGTACAAAAAGTACTCAGAATCTGCTCATTTTTTTACAGCAGCCAGTAGGACCATAGAGAAGCCTGGGGGAGGTAGAACGGACGCGATCGGATGTCGTTTGGATGTTTTATGACACCGTTTTACCGTTCGTCCCGTTTTGAGCATGGGTACATAAAGTATTCAGAATCTGCTCATTTTTTAACACCAGCCAGTAGGACCATAGAGAAGCGCGGGGAGCAAGAACGAACGCGATTTGAGGTCGTTTGGATGTTTTACCACCCTATTGTACCGTTCGTCCTGTTTTGAGCATGGGTACAAAAAGTATTCAGAATCTGCTCATTTTCTAACAACAGCCAGTATGACCATAGAGAAGCGTGAGGGAGCAAGAACGAACGTGATCGGAGGTCGTTTGGATGTTTTACGACCCTGTTTTGTCGTTAGTCCCGTTTTGAGCATAGGTACAAAAACTATTAGGATGCTGCTCATTTTTTAACAGCAGCCAGTACGACCATAGAGAAGCTCGGTGGAACAAAAACAAACGCGATTAGATGTTGTTTGGAAGTTTTACGACCCCATTTTACCTTCATCCCGTTTTAAGGATGGGTACAAAAAGTATTCAGAATCTGCTCATTTTTTAGTAGCATCCTGTAGGACCATAAGAAGTCAGGGGCAGCAAAACAAACGCGATCGGAGGTCGTTTGGATGTTTTACGACCCCGTTTTACCGTTCGTCCCGTTTTAATCATGGGTACATAAAGTATTCAGAATCTGCTCATTTTTTAAGAGCATCCATTAGGACCATAGAGAAGCCAGGGGGAGCAAGAACAAACCCGATCAGAGGTCGTGTTTGGATGTTTGACGACCCCGTTGTACCGTTTGTCCCGTTTTGAGAATGGGTACAAATATTATTCAGAAACTGCTCATTTTTTTAACAGAAGCCAGTAGGACCATTGAGAAGCCCAGGGGAGCAAGAACAAACGCGATCAGAGGTCGTTTGGATGTTTTACGTCCCCATTGTACTGTTCGTCCTGCTTTGAGCATGGGTACAAAAAGTACTCCGAATATGCTCATTTCTAACAGCAGCTAGTAGGACCATAGAGAAGTGTGGGGGAGCAAGAACGATAGTGGTCGGAGGTCGTTTGGATGTTTTACGACCCCATTGTACCGTTAGTCCCGTTTTGAGCATGGGTACAAAAAGTACTTAAATGCTGCTCATTTTTTAACAGCAACCAGTACGACCATAGAGAAGCCTGGGGGAGCAAGAACAAACGCGATCGGATGTCGTTTGGATGTTTTACGACCCTGTTTTACCGTTCGTCCCGTTTTAAGCATGGGTAGAAAATGTATTCAGAATCTGCTCATTTTTTAATAGCATCCATTAGGACCATAGAGAAGCCAGGGGGAGCAAGAATAAACCCGATCAGAGGTCGTTTGGATGTTTTACGACCCCGTCTTACCGTTCGTCCCGTTTTGGGCATGGGTACAAAAAGTATTCAGAATTTGCTCATTTTTTATCAGCGGCAAGTAGGACTATAGAGAAGCCAGAGGTCGTTTGGATGTACGACCCCGTCTTACCGTTCGTCCTGTTTTGAGTATGGGTACAAAAACTACTCAGAATCTGCTCATTTTTTAACAACAGCCAGTAGGACCATAGGGAAGCCCTGGGGAACAAGAACGAAAGCATTTGGATGTCGTTTGGATGTTTTACGACCCCGTTTTACCGTTAGTCCCGT
The DNA here is from genome assembly GCA_003412495.2 of Echium plantagineum. Taxonomy (NCBI): domain Eukaryota; kingdom Viridiplantae; phylum Streptophyta; class Magnoliopsida; order Boraginales; family Boraginaceae; genus Echium; species Echium plantagineum. Next base: position 2,659 of record QFAX02000562.1, read on the forward strand.
TTTGAGCATGGGTACAAATATTATTTAGAATCTGCTCATTTTTTAACAGCAGCCAGTAGGACCATAAGGAAGCGTGAGGGAGCAGGAACAAACGTGATCGGAGGTCGTTTGGATGTTTTACGACCCCGTTTTACTGTTAGTCCCATTTTGAGCATGGGTACAAATATTATTCAGAATCTGCTCATTTTATAACAGCAGCCACTAGGATCATAGAGAAGCGTGAGGGAGCAGGAACAAACGTGATTGGAGGTCGTTCGGATGTTTTACGACCCCGTTTTACCGTTTTAAGCATGGGTACAAAAAGTATTCAAAATCTGCTCATTTTTTAACAGCAGCCAGTAGGACCATAGAGAAGTGTTGGGGAGCAAGAACGAACGTGGTCGGAGGCCGTTTGGATGTTTTACGACCCCATTGTACCGTTAGTCCCGCTTTGAGCATGGGTACAAAAAGTACTTAGATGCTGCTCATTTTTTAACAGCAACCAGTATGACCATAGAGAAGCCCAGGGGAGCAAAAACCAACGTGGTCGGATGTCGTTTGAATGTTTTACGACCCCGTTTTACCGTTCGTCCCGTTTTAAGCATGGGTAGAAAATGTATTCAGAATCTTCTCATTTTTTAATAGGACCATAGAGAAGCCAGGGGGAGCTAGAAAAAACCCGATCAGTGGTCGTGTTTGGAAGTTTTACAACCCCGTTTTACCGTTCGTCCCGTTTTGGGCATGGGTACAAAAAGTATTCAGAATCTGCTCATTTTCTAACATCAACCAGTATGACCATAGAGAAACGTGCAGGAGCAAGAACGAACGTGATCGGAGGTCGTTTTGATGTTTTACGACCCTGTTTTACCGTTAGTCCCGTTTTGAGCATGGGTACAAAAACTATTTTGATGCTGCTCATTTTTTAACAGCAGCCCGGGGGAGCAAGAACAAATGCGATCCGGGGTCGTTTGGAAGTTTTACAACCCCATTGTACCGTTGGTCCTATTTTGAGCATGGGTACAAAAAGTACTCAGAATCTGCTGATTTTTTTACAGCAGCCAGTAGGACCATAGAGAAGCCTGCGGGAGGTAGAACGGACGCGATCGGATGTCGTTTGGATGTTTTACGACACCGTTTTACCGTTCGTCCCGTTTTGAGCATGGGTACATAAAGTATTCAGAATCTGCTCATTTTTTAACACCAGCCAGTAGGACCATAGAGAAGCGCGGGGAGCAAGAACGAACGCGATCGGAGGTCGTTTAGATGTTTTACGACCCCAATGTACCGTTCGTCCTGTTTTGAGCATGGGTACAAAAAGTATTTAGATGCTGCTCATTTTTTAACAACAACCAGTACGACCATAGAGAAGCCCAGGGGAGCAAGAACAAACGCGATCGGATGTCGTTTGGATGTTTTACGACCCCATTTTACCGTTCGTCCCGTTTTGGGCATGGGTACAAAAAGTATTCAGAATCTGCCCATTTTCTAACAGCAGCCAGTATGACCATTGAGAAGCCCGGGGTAGCAAGAACAAACACGATCAGAGGTCGTTTGGATGTTTTACGTCCCCATTGTACCGTTCGTCCTGTTTTGAGCATGGGTACAAAAAGTACTCAGAATATGCTCCTTTTTTAACAGCAGCCAGTAGGACCATAGAGAAGTGTGGGGGAGCAAGAACGATAGTGGTCGGAGGTCGTTTTGAGCATGGGTACAAAAAGTACTTAGATGCTGCTCATTTTTTCACAGCAACCAGTACGACCATAGAGAAGCCCGGGGGAGCAAGAACAAACGCGATCGGATGTCGTTTGGATGTTTTACGACCCCGGTTTACCGTTCGTCCCGTTTTAAGCATGGGTAGAAAATGTATTCAGAATCTGCTCATTTTTTAACAGCAACCAGTACGACCATAGAGAAGCCAGGGGGAGCAAGAACAAACCCGATCAGAGGTCGTGTTTGGATGTTTTACAACCCCGTTTTACCGTTCGTCCCATTTTGGACATGGGTACAAAAAGTTTTCAGAATCTGCTCATTTTCTAACAGCAGCCAGTATGACCATAGAGAAGCGTGCGGGAGAAAGAACGAACGTGATCGGAGGTCGTTAGGATGTTTTACCACCCTGTTTTACCGTTATTCCCGTTTTGCGCATGGGTACAAAAACTATTTAGATGCTGCTCATTTTTTAACAGCAGCCAGTATACGACCATAGAGAAGCCCGGCGGAGCAAAAACAAAGGCGATCGGATGTTGTTTGGAAGTTTTACGACCCTGTTTTACCGTTCGTCCCGTTTTAAGCATGGGTACATAAAGTATTCAGAATCTGCTCATTCTTTTACAGCAGCCAGTAAGACCATAGAGAAGCCTGGGGGAGGTAGAACGAACGCGATCGGATGTCGTTTGGATGTTTTACGACACCGTTTTACCGTTTGTCCCGTTTTGAGCATGGGTACATAAAGTATTCAGAATCTGCTCATTTTTTAACACCAGCCAGTAGGACCATAGAGAAGCGCGGGGAGCAAGAACGAACGCGATCGGAGGTCGTTTGGATGTTTTACGACCCCATTGTACCGTTCGTCCTGTTTTGAGCATGGGTAGAAAAAGTACTTGCAATGTGCTCATTTTTTAACAACAGCCAGTACGACCATAGATAAGCCCGGAGAGAAAAACAAACGCGAATGTTGTTTGGAAGTTTTACGACCCCGTTTTACCGTTCGTCCCGTTTTAAGCATGAGTACAAAAAGTATTCAGAATCTGCTCATTTTTTAATAGCATCCTGTAGGACCCTAGAGAAGCCTGGGGGAGCAAAACAAACGCGATCCGAGGTCATTTGGATATTTGACGACCCCGTTGTACTGTTTGTCCCGTTGTGAGCATGGGTACAAAAACTATTTAGATGTTTCTCATTTTTTAACAGCAGCCAGTACGACAATAGAGAAGCCTGGGGGACCAAGAACAAACGCGATCGATGGATATGCAAGCATGATAACTTATATGTTGTTCTATATTTCCATGAATCTAGGAACTTTTGCTTGCATTTTATTATTTGGTCTACGTACCGGAAGTGATAATATAAGAGTCAAAAAAGCAAATTTCCTTCTTGTTTATCAACTTGTTCATCAATCGGAAATCCAGAAACCTAAAAAGATGAAAGAGACCCATTCAGGAACAAGAAAATACCATCGTGATTCACATTAAATCTCGATGAAAGAATACATCAATGAGAAGTTAATTCGAGAAGTTTAGGGGCTCTAACCATATTTCGACTTGTGATCAATCCATAGATACCTATAGAAAATAAATAGGCACTGATGTCGTTTGGATGTTTTACGACCCCGTTTTACCCTAAGTCCCGTTTTAAGCATGGGTACAAAAAGTATTCAGAATCTGCTGATTTTTTAACAGCAGCAAATAGGACCATAAAGAACGAGCGCGATCGGAGGTCGTTTGGAGGTTTTACAACCCTGTTTTACCGTTCGTCCCGTTTTTAGCATGGGTACAAAAACTGTTTAGATGTTGCTCATTTTTAAACAGCAGCCAGTACGACCATAGAGAAGCCCAGGGGAGGAAAAACAAACGCGATCGGATATTGTTTGGAAGTTTTACGACCCCATTTTACCGTTCGTCCCGTTTTAAGGATGGGTACACAAAGTATTCAGAATCTGCTCATTTTTTAATAGCATCCTGTATGACCATAGAGAAGCCAGGGGGAGCAAAACAAATGCGATCGGAGGTCGTTTGGATGTTTGAGGATGGGTACAAATAGTATTCAGAAACTGCTCATTTTTTTAACAGAAGCCAGTAGGACCATTGAGAAGCCTGGGGGAGAAAGAACGAACGCGATCAGAGGTCGTTTGGATGTTTTACGACCCCATTGTACCGTTCGTCCTGTTTTGAGCATGGGTACAAATATTATTTAGAATCTGCTCATTTTTTAACAGCAGCCAGTAGGACCATAGAGAAGTGTGGGGGAGCAAGAACGAACGTGGTCGGAGGTCGTTTGGATGTTTTACGACCCTGTTTTACCGTTAGTCCCGTTTTGAGCATGGGTACAAAAACTATTTAGATGCTGCTCATTTTTTAACAGCAGCTGGTACGACCATAGAGAAGCCCGGGGGAGCAAAAACAAACGCCATCGGATGTCGTTTGGAAATTTTACGACCCCGTTTTAGGCATAGGTAGAAAAAATATTCAGAATCTTCTCATTTTTTAATAGCATCCTGTAGGACCATAGAGAAGCTAGGGGGAGCAAAACAAACGCGATTGGAGGTCGTTTGGATGTTTGACGACCCCGTTGTACCGTTTGTCCCGTTTTGACCATGGGTACAAATAGTATTCAGAAACTGCTCATTTTTTTAACAGAAGCCAGTAGGACCATTGAGAAACCCGGGGAGCAAGAACGAACGCGATCAGAGGTCGTTTGGATGTTTTACGACCCCATTGTACCGTTCGTCCTGTTTTCAAAAATTGCCAAGTTCCTTTGAATGAGAAATTGCCATCAGGTGAGTGTTTCCATACAATTTGATCTTTCCTTTCATTGATGTTGATTAGTCTGATCTCTGCTTGATGCTCTTTGGAAAGAACCTTTTCCAAAAGCTCCCATTTCCATCCATTTTTTCCCCAGAAGTCTTTAACTTTGGTTCTACTTTGATTAGATATATCAATTGGTCCTGAAGGCAGCCAGGAGTCCACCCATAAGTCCACCTCTCCTTCTCCAATGATCCAACCTATAATTAATTTATATCCAGGTCCCTCATGCTATAGCTTGCTCAGCTTTGCCTCTCCTTCTCCAATGATCCAACCGATAGCTTGCTCAGCTTTGCCTCTAATCTCTGTAAGATTTCTAAATGTTTTAGAGTGATCTTTGTGAAGCTTTGCCTTACTAGGGTGTCTAAGCCTGCAGTACTTGGCTGTCATATATTTACTCCACAAATTGTTCCCCTCTCTAATTCTGTACCATGCTTTACTACTAGCCACCTCATAAATAACATCCAGGTCCCTCATGCTAATTCCACCTTCTTCATATGGGAAGCATAAAGCTTTCCAGCTACACCATTGAACCCCATCTCCCCAAAGAAATCTGTTCAACAGTTTGTCAATTTTATCCTTAACTTTGATTGGCATCTTGTGTATGTGAAGGATATAGGTAGGAAAGGTGGATAGCACAGACTGGAGCAGGATGATTTTACCTCCAAAGGACAGAATTTTGTGATCCCAGTCAGCAATCTTCCCTTTAAGGGCATCCAGTAACTTATCAAACAACAGACTTGGTTTCCTTCCTTTGTATATAGGTACTCCCAGATATATGAAAGGGAGTTTTTCTTTTTTGAAACATGTTTGCTTGAGGATGAGTTTAGCCCTAGGTTCAGACATTTTATTTGGTAAAATGCAGGAGCTCTTTGCTCTGTTAATCACCTAGCCAGAGACTTCTTGGTAGTGGTCCAAGAATGTGGTGATTTTGGAGATGGATGATTTAGCTCCATTACAGAAGATGAGACAATCATCTGCAAAAGCCAAAACTGGTATGGACACATTACTTTTAGAGTAATAGGCAGCTTCCATATGTTTTGATATAATTGCATAGAGCTCCCTAATAAGATATTCTTCTATAAAAAGGCCAGGAGAAAGAGGATCCCCTTGCCTCACACCCTTAGTAGACTTGAAGAAACCATGACTTTCCCCATTAATGAGAATAGAGAACCATGAATAATTAATGCAGCTATTCACTCTTTGAATCCATTGGGGAGAAAATCCAAACTGCTTAAGAATAACATTAAGGAAGCTCCAGTCCAGCATGTCAAAAGCTTTAGACATATCTAGTTTAAGCAGAACATTTCCCCCATTGAGATTGTGATTATGATGATGAATAAGTTCCTGAGCTAGAAGAATGTTGTCCTGTATGAGTCTGCCTTTGACAAAACCTGTCTGGAAATCTGAAATAATGTGTTGTAGAATGGTACCTAGTCTTGTGCTCATCACTTTAGCAATTATTTTGTTAGCAAAAGTACAAAGACTGACAGGTCTGAATTGATTCCATGCCACAGGTCCTTCACATTTTGGGAGAAGAGCAATAACTGTTGCTGTCAAGCCTCTGGGAATGTTGTTTCCAGCAAAGAATGAACAAACAGCCATATGCACCTCCTTTGAAATGATGTCCCAGAAATGTTGATAGAAGCATCCATTGAATCCATCTGTCCCTGCTACACTATTTGCATTCAACTACAAAACAGCCTCCTTCACTTCCTGCATTGTTGGAGGAGCCATAAGCATAGCATTTTGATCATCTGTCACCAGCTTTGGTATGTGATTCTGTAAGTCTCCCTCCTCAATATTCTTCCCATTTCCTGTGAAGATATTCTGGAAATGTTTGATACCAGAATGAGATATATCCTCTTTAGCTGTGATCCAGATTCCTTCATCCAGGATTCCTTTAATAGCCCTTCTCCTGTGTTTTTTCTTTATGATAGAATGAAAGAATGTTGTGGATCTATCCCCCTCAGCCATCCATTTCACTCCTGCTTTTTGTGCTAAGAATTCCTCCTAAATTGCCAATTGCAGCAATAACTGATCATGAGCCTCCTTAAGGGCAGCCTTGTCAGATGAAGACCCTGAAGCAACAAAGTTGGATTCACAAATAAGCACCAGCTCCTCTGCAGATTCCACCAGAGAGGTAACATTGCCAAATTGATCTTTGTTCCACTGTTTAAGAGCTGTCTTTAATTCCTTGAGCTTAATCTGCAGTGACAGCATAGGCTCCTTGTACACTGGTCTATTCCACACCTCTGTTATAAGTGGGGCGAGAGTGTCCTTCTTTCTCCACATGTTCTGGAATTTAAAAGATCCTTTTGGAGTATCTTTGGGAACAACAAGTGATATCAATAATGGTGAGTGGTCAGATGTGGTCCTCGCCAGATGTCTAACAGTAATCATTGGAAAAGCTTCCCAACAATCCTGGTCACACAAGAGCCTGTCCAGCCTGGAGAAAACAGTGTCATTGGTTCTAGTAAATGCAGTCCCTACATAGCCTGCATCCACCAATTTACAATCTTGTATACATCTGTTGAAATCCTTCATAGAAGTAGTATCTGTAGATAATGCTCTTATTTGTTCTTTCTTATGTGTAATAGCATTAAAATCTCCCATTACCATCCATGGCCTGGATTTATGGGCCAAATCAGTGAGCTGAGACCAAAGAGATCTCCTATCATTAGTTTTGCTAGCTGCATACACCACTCTAACAAAAACATGAGATTGCTTTGCTACATCCTGCACATCCACATGTATAAACTGGGCCTCATCAACAAACATAGTAACTGTATAAGAATGGTTCCAGAATAACCATATCTTGCCATTACAATTAAACATACAATGACTAAATCTAAGAATCTTTTTATACTTTTCAATTCGGAGAATTACAAACCATTGGTTCATGCAAGGCTAACAAATCAATTTTGTGTGTTCTCACCAAGATTTTAATTCTCCTGCACGTGGGTAAATTCCCAATCCCACGCAGGTTCCAACATAGTAAATTATTCGTCATGGAGGAAACTAGTTTCCTCACCTTCCTCAATAGTAATAATCTCCTTACCCTTGTTACATAAGTTAGCCAGAGTACCTTCGGAGAATGTTTCAAGAATACCCTCCAAGTCTTCCAACAGCTCCCCATCTTCCATACCAGTATCACAATCCACCACTAAAGGTGGTTCCTCAATTGGGGCTGGTGGCATCTCTCCATTTTGAGCTTCCTTTTGTGCTTCCACCAGAGGTCCAAATGAGTTGGCTACATGAGTAGTAGAGTAGGGTTTCATGAGAAATGTAGTCTTCCCAAATATGTTTCTCTTTGCAACTGGAACTTCCTTATATTTGCTCTGATTGTGCTATCTTTTACCTCTTGGATACGGGCTCCTCCTGTAATTATTGGAGTGTTGAGGCTCAAATTTTGTCTGCTCTTGTTGGGGTGGGGCAACAACATGGGCAGCTTCCTTAAGAGTAGGCAATGGTCCCTCTCTTACAACTGAACAACTACAGGGTATATTTGGACCGCCCACATGTTTGCATTTCATGCAATAAAGCGGAACCACATCATATTCAACAGCTTGAAGAAATGAGATGGATCGACTGGGGTCTTTTTTATCCACAAAGGCCGAGTTTTGTCCAATTTAGGCTTGGTTAGGTCTAGAGCCACCAGCACCGAAGCTTTACCTAACTTTACCCTATTCTTGTTGTGAGATTTGAACCTTATGGGGTGCCTATAGAGTTTGCAATGGAAGCAAGGGCCACTTCATTGTATAAAAACAATGGCAGCTTTGGGAAGTGAACCCAAGCAGGACGTATGGGAGATTCAATCTTTGGGTTGAATTCCGGTGTCCATAAGAACATTCTCATCTTGTACTTCTGCACATACCATGAGTGAGGTACCCAAAGATTGTTCATGTCCTCTATAGACTTGCACTCAATGAAAATGTGAGCATCGTCGTAGACCGAGAAATTATACTCACCTTTGAGCTTGAGGGAATGAAAGAATTCTCGAAGCAACCTCAATGGTGGTCTCCCATTCAAGAATTTCCCCATCACCACATGGTCCATCTTCTTCAAGAAGTCGTCTCTGTCTTCCCTGGTGAATTGTACGGACGGGTAACCTTCATGTACTGAAATGGGGCGAAGATCGGTAATGGTGCAGTCGAACATAGGGTAAGCTATGGTGCTGGAAGAAGCTGCCTTGGAGGCATAGGATGGTTTCATGGCTGGATCTACAGTAACATTCATGGTAGGTAGAGCTGACGTGGGAAGAAGGTGATTCTCCACCCCCTCTTGAGGAAGAGATGGGTGGCTGTCTTCATCCCCGGCCATGGAAGTACAGGAGGTTGAAGAAGAAGCGAGCTAGCAGAATCGCCCTAAAAATCGCCAAAGCCGAGAATTTCAAAAAATGTTTTGATGAAAATGAAAAATAACATGATCAGAGGTCGTTTGGATGTTTTACGACCCCGTTTTACCGTTCGTCTGTTTTGGGCATGGGTACAAAAACTATTCAGAATCAGCTCATTTTTTAACAGCAGCAAATAGGACCATAGAGAATCTTGGGGGAGCAAGAACGAACGAGATCGGAGGTCGTTTGGATGTTTTACGACCCCGTTTTACCGTTAGTCCCGTTTTGAGCATGGGTACAAATATTATTCAGAATCTGATCATTTTTCACAGAAGTCAGTAGGACCATAGAGAAGCTATAGGAGCAAGAACATACCCGATCAGACGTTGTTTGGATGTTTTACGACCCCGTTTTACCATTCGTCTGTTTTGGGCATGGGTACAAAAAGTATTCAAAATCTGCTCATTTTTTAATAGCATCTTGTAGGACCATAGAGAAGCTAGGGGGAGCAAAACAAACGCGATCGGAGGTCGTTTGGATGTTTGACGACCCCGTTGTACCGTTTGTCCCGTTTTTAGCATGGGTACAAATAGTATTCAGAAACTGCTCATTTTTTTAACAGAAGCCAGTAGGACCATTGAGAAGCCCGGGGAGCAAGAACGAACGCGATCAGAGGTCGTTTGGATGTTTTACGACCCCATTGTACCGTTCGTCCTGTTTTGAGCGTGGGTACAAAAACTACTCTGAAACTGCTCATTATTTAACAGCGTCCAGTAGGAGAAATTGCCAAGTTCCTTTGAATGAGAAATTGCCATCAGGTGAGTGTTTCCATACAATTTGATCTTTCCTTTCATTGATGTTGATTAGTCTGATCTCTGCTTGATGCTCTTTGGAAAGAACCTTTTCCAAAAGCTCCCATTTCCATCCATTTTTTACCCAGAAGTCTTTAACTTTGGTTCTACTTTGATTAGATATATCAATTGGTCCTGAAGGCAGCCAGGAGTCCACCCAGAAGTCCACCTCTCCTTCTTCAATGATCCAACCTATAATTAATTTATATCCAGGTCCCTCATGCTATAGCTTGCTCAGCTTTGCCTCTCCTTCTCCAATGATCCAACCGATAGCTTGCTCAGCTTTGCCTCTAATCTCTGTAAGATTTCTAAATGTTTTAGAGTGATCTTTGTGAAGCTTTGCCTTACTAGGGTGTCTAAGCCTGCAGTACTTGGCTGTCATATATTTACTCCACAAATTGTTCCCCTCTCTAATTCTGTACCATGCTTTACTACTAGCCACCTCATAAATAACATCCAGGTCCCTCATGCTAATTCCACCTTCTTCATATGGGAAGCATAAAGCTTTCCAGCTACACCATTGAACCCCATCTCTCCAAAGAAATCTGTTCAACAGTTTGTCAATTTTATCCTTAACTTTGATTGGCATCTTGTGTATGTGAAAGATATATGTAGGAAGGGTGGATAGCACAGACTGGAGCAGGATAATTTTACCTCCAAAGGACAGAATTTTGTGATCCCAGTCAGCAATCTTCCCTTTAAGGGCATCCAGTAAGTTATCAAACAACAGACTTGGTTTCCTTCCTTTGTATATAGGTACTCCCAGATAAATGAAAGGGAGTTTTTCTTTTTTGAAACATGTTTGCTTGAGGACGAGTTTAGCCCTACGTTCAGACATTTTATTTGGTAAAATGCAGGAGCTCTTTGCTCTGTTAATCACCTAGCCAGAGACTTCTTGGTAGTGGTCCAAGAATGTGGTGATTTTGGAGATGGATGATTTAGCTCCATTACAGAAGATGAGACAATCATCTGCAAAGGCCAAAACTTGTATGGACACATTACTTTTAGAGTAATAGGCAGCTTCCATATGTTTTGATATAATTGCATAGAGCTCCCTAATAAGATATTCTTCTATAAAAAGGCCAGGAGAAAGAGGATCCCCTTGCCTCACACCCTTAATAGACTTGAAGAAACCATGACTTTCCCCATTAATGAGAATAGAGAACCATGAATAACTAATGCAGCTGTTCACTCTTTGAATCCATTGGGGAGAAAATCCAAACTGCTGAAGAATAACATTAAGGAAGCTCCAGTCCAGCATGTCAAAAGCTTTAGACATATCTAGTTTAAGCAGAACATTTCCCCCATTGAGATTGTGATTATGATGATGAATAAGTTCCTGAGCTAGAAGAATGTTGTCCTGTATGAGTCTGCCTTTGACAAAACCTGTCTGGAAATCTGAAATAATGTGTGGTAGAATGGTACCTAGTCTTGTGCTCATCACTTTAGCAATTATTTTGTTAGCAAAAGTACAAAGACTGACAGGTCTGAATTGATTCCATGCCACAGGTCCTTCACATTTTGGGAGAAGAGCAATAACTGTTGCTGTCAAGCCTCTGGGAATGTTGTTTCCAGCAAAGAATGAACAAACAGCCATATGCACCTCCTTTGAAATGATGTCCCAGAAATGTTGATAGAAGCATCCATTGAATCCATCTGTCCCTGCTACACTATTTGCATTCAACTACAAAACAGCCTCCTTCACTTCCTGCATTGTTGGAGGAGCCATGAGCATAGCATTTTAATCATCTGTCACCAACTTTGGTATGTGATTCTGTAAGTCTCCCTCCTCAATATTCTTCTCATTTCCTGTGAAGATATTCTGGAAATGTTTGATACCAGAATGAGATATATCCTCTTTAGCTGTGATCCAGATTCCTTCATCCAAGATTCCTTTAATAGCCCTTCTCCTGTGTTTTTTCTTTATGATAGAATGAAAGAATGTTGTGGATCTATCCCCCTCAGCCATCCATTTCACTCTTGCTTTTTGTGCTAAGAATTCCTCCTAAATTGCCAATTGCAGCAATAACTGATCATGAGCCTCCTTAAGGGCAGCCTTGTCAGATGAAGACCTTGAAGCAACAAAGTTGGATTCACAAATAAGCACCAGGTCCTCTGCAGATTCCACCAGAGAGGTAACATTACCAAATTGATCGTTGTTCCATTGTTTAAGAGCTGTCTTTAATTCCTTGAGCTTAATCTGCAGTGACAACATAGGCTCCTTGTACACTGGTCTATTCCACACCTCTATTATAAGTGGGGCGAGAGTGTCATTCTTTCTCCACATGTTCTGGAATTTAAAAGATCCTTTTGGAGTATCTTTGGGAACAACAAGTGATATCAATAATGGTGAGTGGTCAGATGTGGTCCTCGCCAGATGTCTAACAGTAATCATTGGAAAAGCTTCCCAACAATCCTGGTCACACAAGAGCCTGTCCAGCCTGGAGAAAACAGTGTCATTGGTTCTAGTAAATGCAGTCCCTACATAGCCTGCATCCACCAATTTACAATCTTGTATACATCTGTTGAAATCCTTCATAGAAGTAGTATCTGTAGATAATGCTCTTATTTGTTCTTTCTTATGTGTAATAGCATTAAAATCTCCCATTACCATCCATGGCCTGGATTTATGGGCCAAATCAGTGAGCTGAGACTAAAGAGATCTCCTATCATTAGTTTTGCTAGCTGCATACACCACTCTAACAAAAACATGAGATTGCTTTGCTACATCCTGCACATCCACATGTATAAACTGGGCCTCATCAACTAACATAGTAACTGTATAAGAATGGTTCCAGAATAACCATATCTTGCCATTACAATTAAACATACAATGACTAAATCTAAGAATCTTTTTATACTTTTCAATTCGGAGAATTACAAACCATTGGTTCATGCAAGGCTAACAAATCAATTTTGTGTGTTCTCACCAAGATTTTAATTCTCCTGCACGTGGGTAAATTCCCAATCCCACGCAGGTTCCAACATAGTAAATTATTCGTCATGGAGGAAACTAGTTTCCTCACCTTCCTCAATAGTAATAATCTCCTTACCCTTGTTACATAAGTTAGCCAGAGTACCTTCGGAGAATGTTTCAAGAATACCCTCCAAGTCTTCCAACAGCTCCCCATCTTCCATACCAGTATCACAATCCACCACTAAAGGTGGTTCCTCAATTGGGGCTGGTGGCATCTCTGCATTTTGAGCTTCCTTTTGTGCTTCCACCAGAGGTCCAAATGAGTTGGCCACATGAGTAGTAGAGGAGCAGGGTTTCATGAGAAATGTCGTCTTCCCAAATATGTTTCTCTTTGCAACTGGAACTTCCGTATATTTGCTCTGACTGTGCTATCTTTTACCTCTTGGATACGGGCTCCTCCTGTAATTATTGGAGTGTTGAGGCTCAAATTTTGTATGCTCTTGTTGGGGTGGGGCAACAACATGGGCAGCTTCCTTAAGAGTAGGCAATGGTCCCTCTCTTACAACTGAACAGCTACAGGGTATATTTGGACCCCCCACATGTTTGCATTTCATGCAATAAAGCGGAACCACATCATATTCAACAGGTTGAAGAAATGAGATGGATCGACTGGGGTCCTTTTTATCCACAAAGGCCACTCGAGTTTTGTCCAATTTAGGCTTGGTTAGGTCTAGAGCCACCAGCACCGAAGCTTTACCTAACTTGACCCTATTCATGTTGTGAGATTTGAACCTTATGGGGTGCCTATAGAGTTTGCAATGGAAGCAAGGGCCACTTCATTGTATAAAAACAATGGCAGCTTTGGGAAGTGAACCCAAGCAGTACGTATGGGAGATTCAATCTTTGGGTTTAATTCCGGTGTCCATAAGAGCATTCTCATCTTGTACTTCTGCACATACCATGAGTGGTACCCAAAGCTTGTTCATGTCCTCTATAGACTTGCACTCAATGAAAATGTGAGCATCGTCGTAGACCGAGAAATTATACTCACCTTTGAGCTTGAGGGAATGAAAGAATTCTCGAAGCAAGCTCAATGGTGGTCTCCCATTCAAGAATTTCCCCATCACCACATGGTCCATCTTCTTCAAGAAGTCGTCTCTGTCTTCCATGGTGAATTGTACGGACGGGTAACCTTCATGTACTAAAATGGGGCGAAGATCGGTAATGGTGCAGTCGAACATGGGGTAAGCTATGGTGCTTGAAGAAGCTGCCTTGGAGGCATAGGATGGTTTCATGGCTGGATCTACAGTAACATTCATGGTAGGTAGAGCTGACGTGGGAAGAAGGTGATTCTCCACCCCCTCTTGAGGAAGAGATGGGTGGCTGTCTTCATCCCCGGCCATGGAAGTACCGGAGGTTGAAGAAAAAGCGAGGTCGCAGAATCGCCCTAAAAATCGCCAAAGCCGAGAATTTCAAAAAATGTTTTGATGAAAATGAAAAATAACATGATCAGAGGTCGTTTGGATGTTTTACGACCCCGTTTTACCGTTCGTCTGTTTTGGGCATGGGTACAAAAAGTATTCAGAATCAGCTCATTTTTTAACAGCAGCAAATAGGACAATAGAGAATCTTGGGGGAGCAAGAACGCGATCGGAGGTCGTTTGGATGTTTTACGACCCCATTTTACCGTTAGTCCCGTTTTGAGCATGGGTACAAATATTATTCAGAATCTGCTCATTTTTCACAGAAGTCAGTAGGACCATAGAGAAGCTATAGGAGCAAGAACAAACCCGATCAGACGTTGTTTGGATGTTTTACGACCCCGTTTTACCATTCCTCTGTTTTGGGCATGGGTACAAAAAGTATTCAAAATCTGCTCATTTTTTAATAGCATCTTGTAGGACCATAGAGAAGCTAGGGGGAGCAAAACAAACGCGATCGGAGGTCGTTTGGATGTTTGACGACCCCGTTGTACCGTTTGTCCCGTTTTAAGCATGGGTACAAAAAGATTCGGAAACTGATCATTTTTTAACAGAAGCCAGTAGGACCATTGAGAAGACCGGGGGAGCAAGAACGAACGCGATCAGAGGTCGTTTGGATGTTTTACGACCCCATTGTACCGTTCGTCCTGTTTTGAGCATGGGTACGAAAACTACTCTGAAACTGCTCATTATTTAACAACATCCAGTAAGACCATAGAGAAGCGAGGGGGAGCAAGAACAAACATGATCAGAGGTCGTTTGGATGTTTTACGACCCCGTTGTACCGTTCGTCTGTTTTGGGCATGGGTACAAAAAGTATTCAGAATATGCTCATTTTTTAACAGCAGCAAATAGGACCATAGAGAATCTTGGGGGAGCAAGAACGAACGTGGTCGGAGGTCGTTTGGAGGTTTTATGACCCCATTGTACCGTTAGTCCCATTTTGAGCATGGGTACAAATAGTATTTAGATGTTGCTCATTTTTAACAGTAACCAGTACGACCATAGAGAAGCCGGGGGGAGTAACGACAAACGCGACCGGAAGTCGTTTGGATGTTTTGCGACCCCATTGTACCGTTAATCCCATTTTGAGCATGGGTAAAAAAACTATTTAGATGCTGCTAATTTTTTAAGAGCAACCAGTACGACCATAGAGAAGCCCGGGGGACCAAGAACAAACGCGATCGGATGTCGTTTGGATGTTTTACGACCCCGTTTTACCGTTAGTCCCGTTTTGGGCATGGGTACAAATATTATTCAGAACCTGCTCATTTCTCACAGCAGCCAGTAGGACCATAGAGAAGCTATAGGAGCAAGAACAAACCCGATCAGACGTCGTTTGGATGTTTTACGACCCCGTTTTACCGTTCGTCTGTTTTGGGCATGGGTACAAAAAGTATTCAGAATCTGCTCATATTTTAATAGCATCCTGTAGGACCATAGAGAAGCTAGGGGGAGCAAAACAAACGCGATCGGAGGTCGTTTGGATGTTTGACGACCCCGTTGTACTGTTTGTCCCGTTTTGAGCATGGGTACTGATAGTATTCAGAAACTGCTCATTTTTTTAACAGAAGCCAGTATGACCATTGGGTAGTGCATAGTTCAGACCCAACGACATTGACTTCCTGCATACGATGGAGCAGAGATACATTATAGTCTTGCTGAGCGTGCTCTCATTGTATTATTTATGAGCACACTTATTTTCTGTTTTATGGGCTTTAATTTTTGGATTTTTGGTGTTTTCTGGCGTTTGATCAGAGGAAGGGGATGGGACTCCCTCTGACTCGATTATTCCTATTTTGGCACGATGGGGTGCTCTCTCAATCACCCCTCCTCCTAAGATGGCAATTTTCGAACTCATGGACCCCCACACTACCCTCTTTTTTGGCTAGACTAGAGAAGCCCGAGGAGCAAGAACGAACGCGATCGGAGGTCGTTTGGATGTTTTACTACCCCATCCTACCGTTAGTCCCGTTTTGAGCATGGGTATAAATATTATTCAGAATCTGCTCATTTTTTAAAAGCAGCCAGTAGGACCATAGAGAAACGTGAGGGAGCAAGAACGAACTTGATCGGAGGTCGTTTGGATGTTCTACGACCCTGTTTTACCGTTAGGCCCATTTTGACCATGGGTACAAAAAGTATTCAGAATCTGCTCATTTTTTAACAGCAGCCAGTACGACCATAGAGAAGCCCGGGGGAGCAAAAACAAAACGCAATTGCATGAAGCCCTTCATAGGATCGTTTGGAAGTTTTACGACCCCGTTTTACCGTTCGTCCCGTTTTAAGCATGGATACAAAAGTATTCAGAATCTGCTCATTTTTTAATTGCATCCTGTTAGACAATAGAGAAGCTAGGGGGAGCAAGAACGAACGCGATCAGAGGTCGTTTGGATGTTTTACGACTCCATTGTACCGTTCGTCCTGTTTTGAGCATGGGTACAAAAAGTACTCAGAATCTGCTCATTTTTTAACAGCAGCTAGTAAGACCATAGAGAAGTGTGGGGGAGTAAGAACGAACGTGGTCGGAGGTCGTTTGGAGGTTTTATGACCCCATTGTACCGTTAGTCCCATTTTGAGCATGGGTACAAATAGTATTTAGATGTTGCTCATTTTTAACAGCAACCAGTACGACCATAGAGAAGCCCGGGGGAGTAACGACAAACGCGACCGGAAGTCGTTTGGATGTTTTGCGACCCCATTGTACCGTTAGTCCCATTTTGAGCATGGGTAAAAAAACTATTTAGATGCTGCTAATTTTTTAAGAGCAACCAGTACGACCATAGAGAAGCCCGGGGGACCAAGAACAAACGCGATCGGATGTCGTTTGGATGTTTTACGACCCCGTTTTACCGTTAGTCCCGTTTTGGGCATGGGTACAAATATTATTCAAAACCTGCTCATTTCTCACAGCAGCCAGTAGGACCATAGAGAAGCTATAGGAGCAAGAACAAACCCGATCAGACGTCGTTTGGATGTTTTACGACCCCGTTTTACCGTTCGTCTGTTTTGGGCATGGGTACAAAAAGTATTCAGAATATGCTCATTTTTTAACAGCAGCAAATAGGACCATAGAGAATCTTGGGGGAGCAAGAACGAACATGGTCGGAGGTCGTTTGGAGGTTTTATGACCCCATTGTACCGTTAGTCCCATTTTGAGCATGGGTACAAATAGTATTTAGATGTTGCTCATTTTTGACAGCAACCAGTACGACCATAGAGAAGCCCGGGGGAGTAACGACAAACGCGACCGGAAGTCGTTTGGATGTTTTGCGACCCCATTGTACCGTTAGTCCCATTTTGAGCATGGGTAAAAAAACTATTTAGATGCTGCTAATCTTTTAAGAGCAACCAGTACGACCATAGAGAAGCCCGGGGGACCAAGAACAAACGCGATCGGATGTCGTTTGGATGTTTTACGACCCCGTTTTACCGTTAGTCCCGTTTTGGGCATGGGTACAAATATTATTCAGAACCTGCTCATTTCTCACAGCAGCCAGTAGGACCATAGAGAAGCTATAGGAGCAAGAACAAACCCGATCAGACGTCGTTTGGATGTTTTACGACCCCGTTTTACCGTTCGTCTGTTTTGGGCATGGGTACAAAAAGTATTCAGAATCTGCTCATTTTTTAATAGCATCATGTAGGACCATAGAGAAGCTAGGGGGAGCAAAACAAACGCGATCGGAGGTCGTTTGGATGTTTGACGACCCCGTTGTACTGTTTGTCCCGTTTTGAGCATGGGTACTGATAGTATTCAGAAACTGCTCATTTTTTTAACAGAAGCCAGTATGACCATTGGGTAGTGCATAGTTCAGACCCAACGACATTGACTTCCTGCATACGATGGAGCAGAGATACATTATAGTCTTGCTGAGCGTGCTCTCATTGTATTATTTATGAGCACACTTATTTTCTGTTTTATGGGCTTTAATTTTTGGATTTTTGGTGTTTTCTGGCGTTTGATCAGAGGAAGGGGATGGGACTCCCTCTGACTCGATTATTCCTATTTTGGCACGATGGGGTGCTCTCTCAATCACCCCTCCTCCTAAGATGGCAATTTTCGAACTCATGGACCCCCACACTACCCTCTTTTTTGGCTAAACTAGAGAAGCCCGAGGAGCAAGAACGAACGCGATCGTAGGTCGTTTGGATGTTTTACGACCCCATCCTACCGTTAGTCCCGTTTTGAGCATGGGTATAAATATTATTCAGAATCTGCTCATTTTTTAAAAGCAGCCAGTCGGACCATAGAGAAACGTGAGGGAGCAAGAACGAACTTGATCGGAGGTCGTTTGGATGTTCTACGACCCTGTTTTACCGTTAGGCCCATTTTGACCATGGGTACAAAAAGTATTCAGAATCTGCTCATTTTTTAACAGCAGCCAGTACGACCATAGAGAAGCCCGGGGGAGCAAAAACAAAACGCAATCGGATGTCGTTTGGAAGTTTTACGACCCCGTTTTACCGTTCGTCCCGTTTTAAGCATGGATACAAAAGTATTCAGAATCTGCTCATTTTTTAATTGCATCCTGTTAGACAATAGAGAAGCTAGGGGGAGCAAGAACGAACGCGATCAGAGGTCGTTTGGATGTTTTACGACCCCATTGTACCGTTCGTCCTGTTTTGAGCATAGGTACAAAAAGTACTCAGAATCTGCTCATTTTTTAACAGCAGCTAGTAAGACCATAGAGAAGTGTGGGGGAGTAAGAACGAATGTGGTCGGAGGTCGTTTGGAGGTTTCATGACCCCATTGTACCGTTAGTCCCATTTTGAGCATGGGTACAAATAGTATTTAGATGTTGCTCATTTTTAACAGCAACCAGTACGACCATAGAGAAGCCCGGGGGAGTAACGACAAACGCGACCGGAAGTCGTTTGGATGTTTTGCGACCCCATTGTACCGTTAGTCCCATTTTGAGCATGGGTAAAAAAACTATTTAGATGCTGCTAATTTTTTAAGAGCAACCAGTACGACCATAGAGAAGCCCGGGGGACCAAGAACAAACGCGATCGGATGTCGTTTGGATGGTTTACGACCCCGTTTTACCGTTAGTCCCGTTTTGGGCATGGGTACAAATATTATTCAGAACCTGCTCATTTCTCACAGCAGCCAGTAGGACCATAGAGAAGCTATAGGAGCAAGAACAAACCCGATCAGACGTCGTTTGGATGTTTTACGACCCCGTTTTACCGTTCGTCTGTTTTGGGCATGGGTACAAAAAGTATTCAAAATCTGCTCATTTTTTAATAGCATCCTGTAGGACCATAGAGAAGCTAGGGGGAGCAAAACAAACGCGATCGGAGGTCGTTTGGATGTTTGACGACCCCGTTGTACTGTTTGTCCCGTTTTGAGCATGGGTACTGATAGTATTCAGAAACTGCTCATTTTTTTAACAGAAGCCAGTATGACCATTGGGTAGTGCATAGTTCAGACCCAACGACATTGACTTCCTGCATACGATGGAGCAGAGATACATTATAGTCTTGCTGAGCGTGCTCTCATTGTATTATTTATGAGCACACTTATTTTCTGTTTTATGGGCTTTAATTTTTGGATTTTTGGTGTTTTCTGGCGTTTGATCAGAGGAAGGGGATGGGACTCCCTCTGACTCGATTATTCCTATTTTGGCACGATGGGGTGCTCTCTCAATCACCCCTCCTCCTAAGATGGCAATTTTCGAACTCATGGACCCCCACACTACCCTCTTTTTTGGCTAGACTAGAGAAGCCCGAGGAGCAAGAACGAACGCGATCGTAGGTCGTTTGGATGTTTTACGACCCCATCCTACCGTTAGTCCCGTTTTGAGCATGGGTATAAATATTATTCAGAATCTGCTCATTTTTTAAAAGCAGCCAGTCGGACCATAGAGAAACGTGAGGGGGCAAGAACGAACTTGATCGGAGGTCGTTTGGATGTTCTACGACCCTGTTTTACCGTTAGGCCCATTTTGACCATGGGTACAAAAAGTATTCAGAATCTGCTCATTTTTTAACAGCAGCCAGTACGACCATAGAGAAGCCCGGGGGAGCAAAAACAAAACGCAATCGGATGTCGTTTGGAAGTTTTACGACCCCGTTTTACTGTTCGTCCCGTTTTAAGCATGGATACAAAAGTATTCAGAATCTGCTCATTTTTTAATTGCATCCTGTTAGACAATAGAGAAGCTAGGGGGAGCAAGAACGAACGCGATCAGAGGTCGTTTGGATGTTTTACGACCCCATTGTACCGTTCGTCCTGTTTTGAGCATAGGTACAAAAAGTACTCAGAATCTGCTCATTTTTTAACAGCAGCTAGTAAGACCATAGAGAAGTGTGGGGGAGTAAGAACGAACGTGGTCGGAGGTCGTTTGGAGGTTTTATGACCCCATTGTACCGTTAGTCCCATTTTGAGCATGGGTACAAATAGTATTTAGATGTTGCTCATTTTTAACAGCAACCAGTACGACCATAGAGAAGCCCGGGGGAGTAACGACAAACGCGACCGGAAGTCGTTTGGATGTTTTGCGACCCCATTGTACCGTTAGTCCCATTTTGAGCATGGGTAAAAAAACTATTTAGATGCTGCTAATTTTTTAAGAGCAACCAGTACGACCATAGAGAAGCCCGGGGGACCAAGAACAAACTCGATCGGATGTCGTTTGGATGTTTTACGACCCCGTTTTACCGTTAGTCCCGTTTTGGGCATGGGTACAAATATTATTCAGAACCTGCTCATTTCTCACAGCAGCCAGTAGGACCATAGAGAAGCTATAGGAGCAAGAACAAACCCGATCAGACGTCGTTTGGATGTTTTACGACCCCGTTTTACCGTTCGTCTGTTTTGGGCATGGGTACAAAAAGTATTCAGAATCTGCTCATTTTTTAATAGCATCCTGTAGGACCATAGAGAAGCTAGGGGGAGCAAAACAAACGCGATCGGAGGTCGTTTGGATGTTTGACGACCCCGTTGTACTGTTTGTCCCGTTTTGAGCATGGGTACTGATAGTATTCAGAAACTGCTCATTTTTTTAACAGAAGCCAGTATGACCATTGGGTAGTGCATAGTTCAGACCCAACGACATTGACTTCCTGCATACCATGGAGCAGAGATACATTATAGTCTTGCTGAGCGTGCTCTCATTGTATTATTTATGAGCACACTTATTTTCTGTTTTATGGGCTTTAATTTTTGGATTTTTGGTGTTTTCTGGCGTTTGATCAGAGGAAGGGGATGGGACTCCCTCTGACTCGATTATTCCTATTTTGGCACGATGGGGTGCTCTCTCAATCACCCCTCCTCCTAAGATGGCAATTTTCGAACTCATGGACCCCCACATTACCCTCTTTTTTGGCTAGACTAGAGAAGCCCGAGGAGCAAGAACGAACGCGATCGTAGGTCGTTTGGATGTTTTACAACCCCATCCTACCGTTAGTCCCGTTTTGAGCATGGGTATAAATATTATTCAGAATCTGCTCATTTTTTAAAAGCAGCCAGTAGGACCATAGAGAAACGTGAGGGAGCAAGAACGAACTTGATCGGAGGT
The DNA here is from genome assembly GCA_003412495.2 of Echium plantagineum. Classification (NCBI taxonomy): domain Eukaryota; kingdom Viridiplantae; phylum Streptophyta; class Magnoliopsida; order Boraginales; family Boraginaceae; genus Echium; species Echium plantagineum. The sequence continues at coordinate 24,272 of QFAX02000562.1, forward strand.
CGTTTGGATGTTCTACGACCCTGTTTTACCGTTAGGCCCATTTTGACCATGGGTACAAAAAGTATTCAGAATCTGCTCATTTTTTAACAGCAGCCAGTACGACCATAGAGAAGCCCGGGGGAGCAAAAACAAAACGCAATCGGATGTCGTTTGGAAGTTTTACGACCCCGTTTTACCGTTCGTCCCGTTTTAAGCATGGATACAAAAGTATTCAGAATCTGCTCATTTTTTAATTGCATCCTGTTAGACAATAGAGAAGCTAGGGGGAGCAAGAACGAACGCGATCAGAGGTCGTTTGGATGTTTTACGACCCCATTGTACCGTTCGTCCTGTTTTGAGCATAGGTACAAAAAGTACTCAGAATCTGCTCATTTTTTAACAGCAGCTAGTAAGACCATAGAGAAGTGTGGGGGAGTAAGAACGAACGTGGTCGGAGGTCGTTTGGAGGTTTTATGACCCCATTGTACCGTTAGTCCCATTTTGAGCATGGGTACAAATAGTATTTAGATGTTGCTCATTTTTAACAGCAACCAGTACGACCATAGAGAAGCCCGGGGGAGTAACGACAAACGCGACCGGAAGTCGTTTGGATGTTTTGCGACCCCATTGTACCGTTAGTCCCATTTTGAGCATGGGTAAAAAAACTATTTAGATGCTGCTAATTTTTTAAGAGCAACCAGTACGACCATAGAGAAGCCCGGGGGACCAAGAACAAACGCGATCGGATGTCGTTTGGATGTTTTACGACCCCGTTTTACCGTTAGTCCCGTTTTGGGCATGGGTACAAATATTATTCAGAACCTGCTCATTTCTCACAGCAGCCAGTAGGACCATAGAGAAGCTATAGGAGCAAGAACAAACCCGATCAGACGTCGTTTGGATGTTTTACGACCCCGTTTTACCGTTCGTCTGTTTTGGGCATGGGTACAAAAAGTATTCAGAATCTGCTCATTTTTTAATAGCATCCTGTAGGACCATAGAGAAGCTAGGGGGAGCAAAACAAACGCGATCGGAGGTCGTTTGGATGTTTGACGACCCCGTTGTACTGTTTGTCCCGTTTTGAGCATGGGTACTGATAGTATTCAGAAACTGCTCATTTTTTTAACAGAAGCCAGTATGACCATTGGGTAGTGCATAGTTCAGACCCAACGACATTGACTTCCTGCATACCATGGAGCAGAGATACATTATAGTCTTGCTGAGCGTGCTCTCATTGTATTATTTATGAGCACACTTATTTTCTGTTTTATGGGCTTTAATTTTTGGATTTTTGGTGTTTTCTGGCGTTTGATCAGAGGAAGGGGATGGGACTCCCTCTGACTCGATTATTCCTATTTTGGCACGATGGGGTGCTCTCTCAATCACCCCTCCTCCTAAGATGGCAATTTTCGAACTCATGGACCCCCACATTACCCTCTTTTTTGGCTAGACTAGAGAAGCCCGAGGAGCAAGAACGAACGCGATCGTAGGTCGTTTGGATGTTTTACGACCCCATCCTACCGTTAGTCCCGTTTTGAGCATGGGTATAAATATTATTCAGAATCTGCTCATTTTTTAAAAGCAGCCAGTAGGACCATAGAGAAACGTGAGGGAGCAAGAACGAACTTGATCGGAGGTCGTTTGGATGTTCTACGACCCTGTTTTACCGTTAGGCCCATTTTGACCATGGGTACAAAAAGTATTCAGAATCTGCTCATTTTTTAACAGCAGCCAGTACGACCATAGAGAAGCCCGGGGGAGCAAAAACAAAACGCAATCGGATGTCGTTTGGAAGTTTTACGACCCCGTTTTACCGTTCGTCCCGTTTTAAGCATGGATACAAAAGTATTCAGAATCTGCTCATTTTTTAATTGCATCCTGTTAGACAATAGAGAAGCTAGGGGGAGCAAGAACGAACGCGATCAGAGGTCGTTTGGATGTTTTACGACCCCATTGTACCGTTCGTCCTGTTTTGAGCATGGGTACAAAAAGTACTCAGAATCTGCTCATTTTTTAACAGCAGCTAGTAAGACCATAGAGAAGTGTGGGGGAGTAAGAACGAATGTGGTCGGAGGTCGTTTGGAGGTTTTATGACCCCATTGTACCGTTAGTCCCATTTTGAGCATGGGTACAAATAGTATTTAGATGTTGCTCATTTTTAACAGCAACCAGTACGACCATAGAGAAGCCCGGGGGAGTAACGACAAACGCGACCGGAAGTCGTTTGGATGTTTTGCGACCCCATTGTACCGTTAGTCCCATTTTGAGCATGGGTAAAAAAACTATTTAGATGCTGCTAATTTTTTAAGAGCAACCAGTACGACCATAGAGAAGCCCGGGGGACCAAGAACAAACGCAATCGGATGTCGTTTGGATGTTTTACGACCCCGTTTTACCGTTAGTCCCGTTTTGGGCATGGGTACAAATATTATTCAGAACCTGCTCATTTCTCACAGCAGCCAGTAGGACCATAGAGAAGCTATAGGAGCATGAACAAACCCGATCAGACGTCGTTTGGATGTTTTACGACCCCGTTTTACCGTTCGTCTGTTTTGGGCATGGGTACAAAAAGTATTCAGAATCTGCTCATTTTTTAATAGCATCCTGTAGGACCATAGAGAAGCTAGGGGGAGCAAAACAAACGCGATCGGAGGTCGTTTGGATGTTTGACGACCCCGTTGTACTGTTTGTCCCGTTTTGAGCATGGGTACTGATAGTATTCAGAAACTGCTCATTTTTTTAACAGAAGCCAGTATGACCATTGGGTAGTGCATAGTTCAGACCCAACGACATTGACTTCCTGCATACGATGGAGCAGAGATACATTATAGTCTTGCTGAGCGTGCTCTCATTGTATTATTTATGAGCACACTTATTTTCTGTTTTATGGGCTTTAATTTTTGGATTTTTGGTGTTTTCTGGCGTTTGATCAGAGGAAGGGGATGGGACTCCCTCTGACTCGATTATTCCTATTTTGGCACGATGGGGTGCTCTCTCAATCACCCCTCCTCCTAAGATGGCAATTTTCGAACTCATGGACCCCCACACTACCCTCTTTTTTGGCTAGACTAGAGAAGCCCGAGGAGCAAGAACGAACGCGATCGTAGGTCGTTTGGATGTTTTACGACCCCATCCTACCGTTAGTCCCGTTTTGAGCATGGGTATAAATATTATTCAGAATCTGCTCATTTTTTAAAAGCAGCCAGTCGGACCATAGAGAAACGTGAGGGAGCAAGAACGAACTTGATCGGAGGTCGTTTGGATGTTCTACGACCCTGTTTTACCGTTAGGCCCATTTTGACCATGGGTACAAAAAGTATTCAGAATCTGCTCATTTTTTAACAGCAGCCAGTACGACCATAGAGAAGCCCGGGGGAGCAAAAACAAAACGCAATCGGATGTCGTTTGGAAGTTTTACGACCCCGTTTTACCGTTCGTCCCGTTTTAAGCATGGATACAAAAGTATTCAGAATCTGCTCATTTTTTAATTGCATCCTGTTAGACAATAGAGAAGCTAGGGGGAGCAAGAACGAACGCGATCAGAGGTCGTTTGGATGTTTTACGACCCCATTGTACCGTTCGTCCTGTTTTGAGCATAGGTACAAGAAGTACTCAGAATCTGCTCATTTTTTAACAGCAGCTAGTAAGACCATAGAGAAGTGTGGGGGAGTAAGAACGAACGTGGTCGGAGGTCGTTTGGAGGTTTTATGACCCCATTGTACCGTTAGTCCCATTTTGAGCATGGGTACAAATAGTATTTAGATGTTGCTCATTTTTAACAGCAACCAGTACGACCATAGAGAAGCCCGGGGGAGTAACGACAAACGCGACCGGAAGTCGTTTGGATGTTTTGCGACCCCATTGTACCGTTAGTCCCATTTTGAGCATGGGTAAAAAAACTATTTAGATGCTGCTAATTTTTTAAGAGCAACCAGTACGACCATAGAGAAGCCCGGGGGACCAAGAACAAACGCAATCGGATGTCGTTTGGATGTTTTACGACCCCGTTTTACCGTTAGTCCCGTTTTGGGCATGGGTACAAATATTATTCAGAACCTGCTCATTTCTCACAGCAGCCAGTAGGACCATAGAGAAGCTATAGGAGCAAGAACAAACCCGATCAGACGTCGTTTGGATGTTTTACGACCCCGTTTTACCGTTCGTCTGTTTTGGGCATGGGTACAAAAAGTATTCAGAATCTGCTCATTTTTTAATAGCATCCTGTAGGACCATAGAGAAGCTAGGGGGAGCAAAACAAACGCGATCGGAGGTCGTTTGGATGTTTGACGACCCCGTTGTACTGTTTGTCCCGTTTTGAGCATGGGTACTGATAGTATTCAGAAACTGCTCATTTTTTTAACAGAAGCCAGTATGACCATTGGGTAGTGCATAGTTCAGACCCAACGACATTGACTTCCTGCATACCATGGAGCAGAGATACATTATAGTCTTGCTGAGCGTGCTCTCATTGTATTATTTATGAGCACACTTATTTTCTGTTTTATGGGCTTTAATTTTTGGATTTTTGGTGTTTTCTGGCGTTTGATCAGAGGAAGGGGATGGGACTCCCTCTGACTCGATTATTCCTATTTTGGCACGATGGGGTGCTCTCTCAATCACCCCTCCTCCTAAGATGGCAATTTTCGAACTCATGGACCCCCACACTACCCTCTTTTTTGGCTAGAATAGAGAAGCCCGAGGAGCAAGAACGAACGCCATCGTAGGTCGTTTGGATGTTTTACGACCCCATCCTACCGTTAGTCCCGTTTTGAGCATGGGTATAAATATTATTCAGAATCTGCTCATTTTTTAAAAGCAGCCAGTAGTACCATAGAGAAACGTGAGGGAGCAAGAACGAACTTGATCGGAGGTCGTTTGGATGTTCTACGACCCTGTTTTACCGTTAGGCCCATTTTGACCATGGGTACAAAAAGTATTCAGAATCTGCTCATTTTTTAACAGCAGCCAGTACGACCATAGAGAAGCCCGGGGGAGCAATAACAAAACGCAATCGGATGTCGTTTGGAAGTTTTACGACCCCGTTTTACCGTTCGTCCCGTTTTAAGCATGGATACAAAAGTATTCAGAATCTGCTCATTTTTTAATTGCATCCTGTTAGACAATAGAGAAGCTAGGGGGAGCAAGAACGAACGCGATCAGAGGTCGTTTGGATGTTTTACGACCCCATTGTACCGTTCGTCCTGTTTTGAGCATGGGTACAAAAAGTACTCAGAATCTGCTCATTTTTTAACAGCAGCTAGTAAGACCATAGAGAAGTGTGGGGGAGTAAGAACGAACGTGGTCGGAGGTCGTTTGGAGGTTTTATGACCCCATTGTACCGTTAGTCCCATTTTGAGCATGGGTACAAATAGTATTTAGATGTTGCTCATTTTTAACAGCAACCAGTACGACCATAGAGAAGCCCGGGGGAGTAACGACAAACGCGACCGGAAGTCGTTTGGATGTTTTGCGACCCCATTGTACCGTTAGTCCCATTTTGAGCATGGGTAAAAAAACTATTTAGATGCTGCTAATTTTTTAAGAGCAACCAGTACGACCATAGAGAAGCCCGGGGGACCAAGAACAAACGCGATCGGATGTCGTTTGGATGTTTTACGACTCCGTTTTACCGTTAGTCCCGTTTTGGGCATGGGTACAAATATTATTCAGAACCTGCTCATTTCTCACAGCAGCCAGTAGGACCATAGAGAAGCTATAGGAGCAAGAACAAACCCGATCAGACGTAGTTTGGATGTTTTACGACCCCGTTTTACCGTTCGTCTGTTTTGGGCATGGGTACAAAAAGTATTCAGAATCTGCTCATTTTTTAATAGCATCCTGTAGGACCATAGAGAAGCTAGGGGGAGCAAAACAAACGCGATCGGAGGTCGTTTGGATGTTTGACGACCCCGTTGTACTGTTTGTCCCGTTTTGAGCATGGGTACTGATAGTATTCAGAAACTACTCATTTTCTTAACAGAAGCCAGTATGACCATTGGGTAGTGCATAGTTCAGACCCAACGACATTGACTTCCTGCATACCATGGAGCAGAGATACATTATAGTCTTGCTGAGCGTGCTCTCATTGTATTATTTATGAGGACACTTATTTTCTGTTTTATGGGCTTTAATTTTTGGATTTTTGGTGTTTTCTGGCGTTTGATCAGAGAAAGGGGATGGGACTCCCTCTGACTCGATTATTCCTATTTTGGCACGATGGGGTGCTCTCTCAATCACCCCTCCTCCTAATATGGCAATTTTCGAACTCATGGACCCCCACACTACCCTCTTTTTTGGCTAGACTAGAGAAGCCCGAGGAGCAAGAACGAACGCGATCGTAGGTCGTTTGGATGTTTTACGACCCCATCCTGAGCATGGGTATAAATATTATTCAGAATCTGCTCATTTTTTAAAAGCAGCCAGTAGGACCATAGAGAAACGTGAGGGAGCAAGAACGAACTTGATCGGAGGTCGTTTGGATGTTCTACGACCCTGTTTTACCGTTAGGCCCATTTTGACCATGGGTACAAAAAGTATTCAGAATCTGCTCATTTTTTAACAGCAGCCAGTACGACCATAGAGAAGCCCGGGGGAGCAAAAACAAAACGCAATCGGATGTCGTTTGGAAGTTTTACGACCCCGTTTTACCGTTCGTCCCGTTTTAAGCATGGATACAAAAGTATTCAGAATCTGCTCATTTTTTAATTGCATCCTGTTAGACAATAGAGAAGCTAGGGGGAGCAAGAACGAACGCGATCAGAGGTCGTTTGGATGTTTTACGACCCCATTGTACCGTTCGTCCTGTTTTGAGCATGGGTACAAAAAGTACTCAGAATCTGCTCATTTTTTAACAGCAGCTAGTAAGACCATAGAGAAGTGTGGGGGAGTAAGAACGAACGTGGTCGGAGGTCGTTTGGAGGTTTTATGACCCCATTGTACCGTTAGTCCCATTTTGAGCATGGGTACAAATAGTATTTAGATGTTGCTCATTTTTAACAGCAACCAGTACGACCATAGAGAAGCCCGGGGGAGTAACGAGAAACGCGACCGGAAGTCGTTTGGATGTTTTGCGACCCCATTGTACCGTTAGTCCCATTTTGAGCATGGGTAAAAAAACTATTTAGATGCTGCTAATTTTTTAAGAGCAACCAGTACGACCATAGAGAAGCCCGGGGGACCAAGAACAAACGCAATCGGATGTCGTTTGGATGTTTTACGACCCCGTTTTACCGTTAGTCCCGTTTTGGGCATGGGTACAAATATTATTCAGAACCTGCTCATTTCTCACAGCAGCCAGTAGGACCATAGAGAAGCTATAGGAGCAAGAACAAACCCAATCAGACGTCGTTTGGATGTTTTACGACCCCGTTTTACCGTTCGTCTGTTTTGGGCATGGGTACAAAAAGTATTCAGAATCTGCTCATTTTTTAATAGCATCCTGTAGGACCATAGAGAAGCTAGGGGGAGCAAAACAAACGCGATCGGAGGTCGTTTGGATGTTTGACGACCCCGTTGTACTGTTTGTCCCGTTTTGAGCATGGGTACTGATAGTATTCAGAAACTGCTCATTTTTTTAACAGAAGCCAGTATGACCATTGGGTAGTGCATAGTTCAGACCCAACGACATTGACTTCCTGCATACCATGGAGCAGAGATACATTATAGTCTTGCTGAGCGTGCTCTCATTGTATTATTTATGAGCACACTTATTTTCTGTTTTATGGGCTTTAATTTTTGGATTTTTGGTGTTTTCTGGCGTTTGATCAGAGGAAGGGGATGGGACTCCCTCTGACTCGATTATTCCTATTTTGGCACGATGGGGTGCTCTCTCAATCACCCCTCCTCCTAAGATGGCAATTTTCGAACTCATGGACCCCCACACTACCCTCTTTTTTGGCTAGACTAGAGAAGCCCGAGGAGCAAGAACGAACGCCATCGTAGGTCGTTTGGATGTTTTACGACCCCATCCTACCGTTAGTCCCGTTTTGAGCATGGGTATAAATATTATTCAGAATCTGCTCATTTTTTAAAAGCAGCCAGTAGGACCATAGAGAAACGTGAGAGAGCAAGAACGAACTTGATCGGAGGTCGTTTGGATGTTCTACGACCCTGTTTTACCGTTAGGCCCATTTTGACCATGGGTACAAAAAGTATTCAGAATCTGCTCATTTTTTAACAGCAGCCAGTACGACCATAGAGAAGCCCGGGGGAGCAAAAACAAAACGCAATCGGATGTCGTTTGGAAGTTTTACGACCCCGTTTTACCGTTCGTCCCGTTTTAAGCATGGATACAAAAGTATTCAGAATCTGCTCATTTTTTAATTGCATCCTGTTAGACAATAGAGAAGCTAGGGGGAGCAAGAACGAACGCGATCAGAGGTCGTTTGGATGTTTTACGACCCCATTGTACCGTTCGTCCTGTTTTGAGCATGGGTACAAAAAGTACTCAGAATCTGCTCATTTTTTAACAGCAGCTAGTAAGACCATAGAGAAGTGTGGGGGAGTAAGAACGAACGTGGTCGGAGGTCGTTTGGAGGTTTTATGACCCCATTGTACCGTTAGTCCCATTTTGAGCATGGGTACAAATAGTATTTAGATGTTGCTCATTTTTAACAGCAACCAGTACGACCATAGAGAAGCCCGGGGGAGTAACGAGAAACGCGACCGGAAGTCGTTTGGATGTTTTGCGACCCCATTGTACCGTTAGTCCCATTTTGAGCATGGGTAAAAAAACTATTTAGATGCTGCTAATTTTTTAAGAGCAACCAGTACGACCATAGAGAAGCCCGGGGGACCAAGAACAAACGCAATCGGATGTCGTTTCGATGTTTTACGACCCCGTTTTACCGTTAGTCCCGTTTTGGGCATGGGTACAAATATTATTCAGAACCTGCTCATTTCTCACAGCAGCCAGTAGGACCATAGAGAAGGTATAGGAGCAAGAACAAACCCAATCAGACGTCGTTTGGATGTTTTACGACCCCGTTTTACCGTTCGTCTGTTTTGGGCATGGGTACAAAAAGTATTCAGAATCTGCTCATTTTTTAATAGCATCCTGTAGGACCATAGAGAAGCTAGGGGGAGCAAAACAAACGCGATCGGAGGTCGTTTGGATGTTTGACGACCCCGTTGTACTGTTTGTCCCGTTTTGAGCATGGGTACTGATAGTATTCAGAAACTGCTCATTTTTTTAACAGAAGCCAGTATGACCATTGGGTAGTGCATAGTTCAGACCCAACGACATTGACTTCCTGCATACCATGGAGCAGAGATACATTATAGTCTTGCTGAGCGTGCTCTCATTGTATTATTTATGAGCACACTTATTTTCTGTTTTATGGGCTTTAATTTTTGGATTTTTGGTGTTTTCTGGCGTTTGATCAGAGGCAGGGGATGGGACTCCCTCTGACTCAATTATTCCTATTTTGGCACGATGGGGTGCTCTCTCAATCACCCCTCCTCCTAAGATGGCAATTTTCGAACTCATGGACCCCCACACTACCCTCTTTTTTGGCTAGACTAGAGAAGCCCGAGGAGCAAGAACGAACGCCATCGTAGGTCGTTTGGATGTTTTACGACCCCATCCTACCGTTAGTCCCGTTTTGAGCATGGGTATAAATATTATTCAGAATCTGCTCATTTTTTAAAAGCAGCCAGTAGGACCATAGAGAAACGTGAGGGAGCAAGAACGAACTTGATCGGAGGTCGTTTGGATGTTCTACGACCCTGTTTTACCGTTAGGCCCATTTTGACCATGGGTACAAAAAGTATTCAGAATCTGCTCATTTTTTAAGAGCAACCAGTACGACCATAGAGAAGCCCGGGGGACCAAGAACAAACGCAATCGGATGTCGTTTGGATGTTTTACGACCCCGTTTTACCGTTAGTCCCGTTTTGGGCATGGGTACAAATATTATTCAGAACCTGCTCATTTCTCACAGCAGCCAGTAGGACCATAGAGAAGCTATAGGAGCAAGAACAAACCCGATCAAACGTCGTTTGGATGTTTTACGACCCCGTTTTACCGTTCGTCTGTTTTGGGCATGGGTACAAAAAGTATTCAGAATCTGCTCATTTTTTAATAGCATCCTGTAGGACCATAGAGAAGCTAGGGGGAGCAAAACAAACGCGATCGGAGGTCGTTTGGATGTTTGACGACCCCGTTGTACTGTTTGTCCCGTTTTGAGCATGGGTACTGATAGTATTCAGAAACTGCTCATTTTTTTAACAGAAGCCAGTACGACCATTGGGTAGTGCATAGTTCAGACCCAACGACATTGACTTCCTGCATACCATGGAGCAGAGATACATTATAGTCTTGCTGAGCGTGCTCTCATTGTATTATTTATGAGCACACTTATTTTCTGTTTTATGGGCTTTAATTTTTGGATTTTTGGTGTTTTCTGGCGTTTGATCAGAGGAAGGGGATGGGACTCCCTCTGACTTGATTATTCCTATTTTGGCACGATGGGGTGCTCTCTCAATCACCCCTCCTCCTAAGATGGCAATTTTCGAACTCATGGACCCCCACACTACCCTCTTTTTTGGCTAGACTAGAGAAGCCCGAGGAGCAAGAACGAACGCGATCGTAGGTCGTTTGGATGTTTTACGACCCCATCCTGAGCATGGGTATAAATATTATTCAGAATCTGCTCATTTTTTAAAAGCAGCCAGTAGGACCATAGAGAAACGTGAGGGAGCAAGAACGAACTTGATCGGAGGTCGTTTGGATGTTCTACGACCCTGTTTTACCGTTAGGCCCATTTTGACCATGGGTACAAAAAGTATTAAGAATCTGCTCATTTTTTAACAGCAGCCAGTACGACCATAGAGAAGCCCGGGGGAGCAAAAACAAAACGCAATCGGAAGTCGTTTGGAAGTTTTACGACCCCGTTTTACCATTCGTCCCGTTTTAAGCATGGATACAAAAGTATTCAGAATCTGCTCATTTTTTAATTGCATCCTGTTAGACAATAGAGAAGCTAGGGGGAGCAAGAACGAACGCGATCAGAGGTCGTTTGGATGTTTTACGACCCCATTGTACCGTTCGTCCTGTTTTGAGCATGGGTACAAAAAGTACTCAGAATCTGCTCATTTTTTAACAGCAGCTAGTAAGACCATAGAGAAGTGTGGGGGAGTAAGAACGAACGTGGTCGGAGGTCGTTTGGAGGTTTTATGACCCCATTGTACCGTTAGTCCCATTTTGAGCATGGGTACAAATAGTATTTAGATGTTGCTCATTTTTAACAGCAACCAGTACGACCATAGAGAAGCCCGGGGGAGTAACGAGAAACGCGACCGGAAGTCGTTTGGATGTTTTGCGACCCCATTGTACCGTTAGTCCCATTTTGAGCATTGGGTAAAAAAACTATTTAGATGCTGCTAATTTTTTAAGAGCAACCAGTACGACCATAGAGAAGCCCGGGGGACCAAGAACAAACGCAATCGGATGTCGTTTGGATGTTTTACGACCCCGTTTTACCGTTAGTCCCGTTTTGGGCATGGGTACAAATATTATTCAGAACCTGCTCATTTCTCACAGCAGCCAGTAGGACCATAGAGAAGCTATAGGAGCAAGAACAAACCCGATCAGACGTCGTTTGGATGTTTTACGACCCCGTTTTACCGTTCGTCTGTTTTGGGCATGGGTACAAAAAGTATTCAGAATCTGCTCATTTTTTAATAGCATCCTGTAGGACCATAGAGAAGCTAGGGGGAGCAAAACAAACGCGATCGGAGGTCGTTTGGATGTTTGACGACCCCGTTGTACTGTTTGTCCCGTTTTGAGCATGGGTACTGATAGTATTCAGAAACTGCTCATTTGTTTAACAGAAGCCAGTATGACCATTGGGTAGTGCATAGTTCCGACCCAACGACATTGACTTCCTGCATACCATGGAGCAGAGATACATTATAGTCTTGCTGAGCGTGCTCTCATTGTATTATTTATGAGCACACTTATTTTCTGTTTTATGGGCTTTAATTTTTGGATTTTTGGTGTTTTCTGGCGTTTGATCAGAGGAAGGGGATGGGACTCCCTCTGACTCGATTATTCCTATTTTGGCACGATGGCGTGCTCTCTCAATCACCCCTCCTCCTAAGATGGCAATTTTCGAACTCATGGACCCCCACACTACCCTCTTTTTTGGCTAGACTAGAGAAGCCCGAGGAGCAAGAACGAACGCCATCGTAGGTCGTTTGGATGTTTTACGACCCCATCCTACCGTTAGTCCCGTTTTGAGCATGGGTATAAATATTATTCAGAATCTGCTCATTTTTTAAAAGCAGCCAGTAGGACCATAGAGAAACGTGAGGGAGCAAGAACGAACTTGATCGGAGGTCGTTTGGATGTTCTACGACCCTGTTTTACCGTTAGGCCCATTTTGACCATGGGTACAAAAAGTATTCAGAATCTGCTCATTTTTTAACAGCAGCCAGTACGACCATAGAGAAGCCCGGGGGAGCAATAACAAAACGCAATCGGATGTCGTTTGGAAGTTTTACGACCCCGTTTTACCGTTCGTCCCGTTTTAAGCATGGATACAAAAGTATTCAGAATCTGCTCATTTTTTAATTGCATCCTGTTAGACAATAGAGAAGCTAGGGGGAGCAAGAACGAACGCGATCAGAGGTCGTTTGGATGTTTTACGACCCCATTGTACCGTTCGTCCTGTTTTGAGCATGGGTACAAAAAGTACTCAGAATCTGCTCATTTTTTAACAGTAGCTAGTAAGACCATAGAGAAGTGTGGGGGAGTAAGAACGAACGTGGTCGGAGGTCGTTTGGAGGTTTTATGACCCCATTGTACCGTTAGTCCCATTTTGAGCATGGGTACAAATAGTATTTAGATGCTGCTCATTTTTAACAGCAACCAGTACGACCATAGAGAAGCCCGGGGGAGTAACGACAAACGCGACCGGAAGTCGTTTGGATGTTTTGCGACCCCATTGTACCGTTAGTCCCATTTTGAGCATGGGTAAAAAAACTATTTAGATGCTGCTAATTTTTTAAGAGCAACCAGTACGACCATAGAGAAGCCCGGGGGACCAAGAACAAACGCAATCGGATGTCGTTTGGATGTTTTACGACCCCGTTTTACCGTTAGTCCCGTTTTGGGCATGGGTACAAATATTATTCAGAACCTGCTCATTTCTCACAGCAGCCAGTAGGACCATAGAGAAGCTATAGGAGCAAGAACAAACCCGATCAAACGTCGTTTGGATGTTTTACGACCCCGTTTTACCGTTCGTCTGTTTTGGGCATGGGTACAAAAAGTATTCAGAATCTGCTCATTTTTTAATAGCATCCTGTAGGACCATAGAGAAGCTAGGGGGAGCAAAACAAACGCGATCGGAGGTCGTTTGGATGTTTGACGACCCCGTTGTACTGTTTGTCCCGTTTTGAGCATGGGTACTGATAGTATTCAGAAACTGCTCATTTTTTTAACAGAAGCCAGTATGACCATTGGGTAGTGCATAGTTCAGACCCAACGACATTGACTTCCTGCATACCATGGAGCAGAGATACATTATAGTCTTGCTGAGCGTGCTCTCATTGTATTATTTATGAGCACACTTATTTTCTGTTTTATGGGCTTTAATTTTTGGATTTTTGGTGTTTTCTGGCGTTTGATCAGAGGAAGGGGATGGGACTCCCTCTGACTCGATTATTCCTATTTTGGCACGATGGCGTGCTCTCTCAATCACCCCTCCTCCTAAGATGGCAATTTTCGAACTCATGGACCCCCACACTACCCTCTTTTTTGGCTAGACTAGAGAAGCCCGAGGAGCAAGAACGAACGCCATCGTAGGTCGTTTGGATGTTTTACGACCCCATCCTACCGTTAGTCCCGTTTTGAGCATGGGTATAAATATTATTCAGAATCTGCTCATTTTTTAAAAGCAGCCAGTAGGACCATAGAGAAACGTGAGGGAGCAAGAACGAACTTGATCGGAGGTCGTTTGGATGTTCTACGACCCTGTTTTACCGTTAGGCCCATTTTGACCATGGGTACAAAAAGTATTCAGAATCTGCTCATTTTTTAACAGCAGCCAGTACGACCATAGAGAAGCCCGGGGGAGCAATAACAAAACGCAATCGGATGTCGTTTGGAAGTTTTACGACCCCGTTTTACCGTTCGTCCCGTTTTAAGCATGGATACAAAAGTATTCAGAATCTGCTCATTTTTTAATTGCATCCTGTTAGACAATAGAGAAGCTAGGGGGAGCAAGAACGAACGCGATCAGAGGTCGTTTGGATGTTTTACGACCCCATTGTACCGTTCGTCCTGTTTTGAGCATGGGTACAAAAAGTACTCAGAATCTGCTCATTTTTTAACAGCAGCTAGTAAGACCATAGAGAAGTGTGGGGGAGTAAGAACGAACGTGGTCGGAGGTCGTTTGGAGGTTTTATGACCCCATTGTACCGTTAGTCCCATTTTGAGCATGGGTACAAATAGTATTTAGATGCTGCTCATTTTTAACAGCAACCAGTACGACCATAGAGAAGCCCGGGGGAGTAACGACAAACGCGACCGGAAGTCGTTTGGATGTTTTGCGACCCCATTGTACCGTTAGTCCCATTTTGAGCATGGGTAAAAAAACTATTTAGATGCTGCTAATTTTTTAAGAGCAACCAGTACGACCATAGAGAAGCCCGGGGGACCAAGAACAAACGCAATCGGATGTCGTTTGGATGTTTTACGACCCCGTTTTACCGTTAGTCCCGTTTTGGGCATGGGTACAAATATTATTCAGAACCTGCTCATTTCTCACAGCAGCCAGTAGGACCATAGAGAAGCTATAGGAGCAAGAACAAACCCGATCAAACGTCGTTTGGATGTTTTACGACCCCGTTTTACCGTTCGTCTGTTTTGGGCATGGGTACAAAAAGTATTCAGAATCTGCTCATTTTTTAATAGCATCCTGTAGGACCATAGAGAAGCTAGGGGGAGCAAAACAAACGCGATCGGAGGTCGTTTGGATGTTTGACGACCCCGTTGTACTGTTTGTCCCGTTTTGAGCATGGGTACTGATAGTATTCAGAAACTGCCCATTTTTTTAACAGAAGCCAGTATGACCATTGGGTAGTGCATAGTTCCGACCCAACGACATTGACTTCCTGCATACCATGGAGCAGAGATACATTATAGTCTTGCTGAGCGTGCTCTCATTGTATTATTTATGAGCACACTTATTTTCTGTTTTATGGGCTTTAATTATTGGATTTTTGGTGTTTTCTGGCGTTTGATCAGAGGAAGGGGATGGGACTCCCTCTGACTCGATTATTCCTATTTTGGCACGATGGCGTGCTCTCTCAATCACCCCTCCTCCTAAGATGGCAATTTTCGAACTCATGGACCCCCACACTACCCTCTTTTTTGGCTAGACTAGAGAAGCCCGAGGAGCAAGAACGAACGCCATCGTAGGTCGTTTGGATGTTTTACGACCCCATCCTACCGTTAGTCCCGTTTTGAGCATGGGTATAAATATTATTCAGAATCTGCTCATTTTTTAAAAGCAGCCAGTAGGACCATAGAGAAACGTGAGGGAGCAAGAACGAACTTGATCGGAGGTCGTTTGGATGTTCTACGACCCTGTTTTACCGTTAGGCCCATTTTGACCATGGGTACAAAAAGTATTCAGAATCTGCTCATTTTTTAACAGCAGCCAGTACGACCATAGAGAAGCCCGGGGGAGCAATAACAAAACGCAATCGGATGTCGTTTGGAAGTTTTACGACCCCGTTTTACCGTTCGTCCCGTTTTAAGCATGGATACAAAAGTATTCAGAATCTGCTCATTTTTTAATTGCATCCTGTAGGACCATAGAGAAGCTAGGGGGAGCAAAACAAACGCGATCGGAGGTCGTTTGGATGTTTGACGACCCCGTTGTACTGTTTGTCCCGTTTTGAGCATGGGTACTGATAGTATTCAGAAACTGCTCATTTTTTTAACAGAAGCCAGTATGACCATTGGGTAGTGCATAGTTCCGACCCAACGACATTGACTTCCTGCATACCATGGAGCAGAGATACATTATAGTCTTGCTGAGCGTGCTCTCATTGTATTATTTATGAGCACACTTATTTTCTGTTTTATGGGCTTTAATTTTTGGATTTTTGGTGTTTTCTGGCGTTTGATCAGAGGAAGGGGATGGGACTCCCTCTGACTCGATTATTCCTATTTTGGCACGATGGCGTGCTCTCTCAATCACCCCTCCTCCTAAGATGGCAATTTTCGAACTCATGGACCCCCACACTACCCTCTTTTTTGGCTAGACTAGAGAAGCCCGAGGAGCAAGAACGAACGCCATCGTAGGTCGTTTGGATGTTTTACGACCCCATCCTACCGTTAGTCCCGTTTTGAGCATGGGTATAAATATTATTCAGAATCTGCTCATTTTTTAAAAGCAGCCAGTAGGACCATAGAGAAACGTGAGGGAGCAAGAACGAACTTGATCGGAGGTCGTTTGGATGTTCTACGACCCTGTTTTACCGTTAGGCCCATTTTGACCATGGGTACAAAAAGTATTCAGAATCTGCTCATTTTTTAACAGCAGCCAGTACGACCATAGAGAAGCCCGGGGGAGCAATAACAAAACGCAATCGGATGTCGTTTGGAAGTTTTACGACCCCGTTTTACCGTTCGTCCCGTTTTAAGCATGGATACAAAAGTATTCAGAATCTGCTCATTTTTTAATTGCATCCTGTTAGACAATAGAGAAGCTAGGGGGAGCAAGAACGAACGCGATCAGAGGTCGTTTGGATGTTTTACGACCCCATTGTACCGTTCGTCCTGTTTTGAGCATGGGTACAAAAAGTACTCAGAATCTGCTCATTTTTTAACAGCAGCTAGTAAGACCATAGAGAAGTGTGGGGGAGTAAGAACGAACGTGGTCGGAGGTCGTTTGGAGGTTTTATGACCACATTGTACCGTTAGTCCCATTTTGAGCATGGGTACAAATAGTATTTAGATGTTGCTCATTTTTAACAGCAACCAGTACGACCATAGAGAAGCCCGGGGGAGTAACGACAAACGCGACCGGAAGTCGTTTGGATGTTTTGCGACCCCATTGTACCGTTAGTCCCATTTTGAGCATGGGTAAAAAAACTATTTAGATGCTGCTAATTTTTTAAGAGCAACCAGTACGATCATAGAGAAGCCCGGGGGACCAAGAACAAACGCAATCGGATGTCGTTTGGATGTTTTACGACCCCGTTTTACCGTTAGTCCCGTTTTGGGCATGGGTACAAATATTATTCAGAACCTGCTCATTTCTCACAGCAGCCAGTAGGACCATAGAGAAGCTATAGGAGCAAGAACAAACCCGATCAGACGTCGTTTGGATGTTTTACGACCCCGTTTTACCGTTCGTCTGTTTTGGGCATGGGTACAAAAAGTATTCAGAATCTGCTCATTTTTTAATAGCATCCTGTAGCACCATAGAGAAGCTAGGGGGAGCAAAACAAACGCGATCGGAGGTCGTTTGGATGTTTGACGACCCCGTTGTACTGTTTGTCCCGTTTTGAGCATGGGTACAGATAGTATTCAGAAACTGCTCATTTTTTTAACAGAAGCCAGTATTACGACCATTGGGTAGTGCATAGTTCAGACCCAACGACATTGACTTCCTGCGTACCATGGAGCAGACATACATTATAGTCTTGCTGAGCGTGCTCTCATTGTATTATTTATGAGCACACTTATTTTCTGCTTTATGGGCTTTAATTTTTGGATTTTTGGTGTTTTCTGGCGTTTGATCAGGGGAAGGGGAACTCCCTCTGACTCGATTATTCCTATTTTGGCACGATGGGGTGCTCTCTCAATCACCCCTCCCCCTAAGATGGCAATTTTCGAACTCATGGACCCCCACACTACCCTCTTTTTTGGCTAGACTAGAGAAGCCCGGGGAGCAAGAACGAACGCGATCGGAGGTCGTTTGGATGTTTTACGACCCCATCCTACCGTTAGTCCCGTTTTGAGCATGGGTATAAATATTATTCAGAATCTGCTCATTTTTTAAAAGCAGCCAGTAGGACCATAGAGAAACGTGAGTGAGCAAGAACGAACCTGATCGGAGGTCGTTTGGATGTTCTACGACCCTGTTTTACCGTTAGGCCCGTTTTGACCATGGGTACAAAATGTATTCAGAATCTGCTCATTTTTTAACAGCAGCCAGTACGACCATAGAAAAGCCCGGGGGAGCAAAAACAAAACGCAATCGGATGTCGTTTGGAAGTTTTACGACCCCGTTTTACCGTTCGTCCCGTTTTAAGCATGGATACAAAAGTATTCAGAATCTGCTCATTTTTTAATTGCATCCTGTTAGACAATAGAGAAGCTAGGGGGAGCAAGAACGAACGCGATCAGAGGTCGTTTGGATGTTTTACGACCCCATTGTACCGTTCGTCCTGTTTTGACCATGGGTACAAAAAGTACTCAGAATCTGCTCATTTTTTAACAGCAGCTAGTAAGACCATAGAGAAGTGTGGGGGAGTAAGAACGAACGTGGTCGGAGGTCGTTTGGAGATTTTATGACCCCATTGTACCGTTAGTCCCATTTTGAGCATGGGTACAAATAGTATTTAGATGTTGCTCATTTTTTAACAGCAACCAGTACGACCATAGAGAAGCCCGGCGGAGTAACGACAAACGCGACCGGAAGTCGTTTGGATGTTTTGCGACCCCATTGTACCGTTAGTCCCATTTTGTAGTCATTTGCATGGAGTCCGATTCAATAAAGAGAGATTGAAATCCCTGGTCAATGCTCTACTGTAGAGGTTGACCATCGCCATTAATTCAGTGTGTAGAGGATCTGATGCCTGTACACGATTGCCTGTAGCATGGATTAATTTACCATATGCATCTCTAATTGTTCCCCCAATGCCTGCAATGTTATCTTTATAGGATCCGTCAATATTAAGTTTGAATCTTCCTGAAGGTGGTTTAATCTATCTAAGAATAATCAGAGGTCGTTTGGATGTTTTACGACCCCGTGTTACCGTTCGTCTGTTTAGGGCATGGGTACAAAAAGTATTCAGAATCTGCTCATTTTTTAACAGCAGCAAATAGGACCATAGAGAATCTTGGGGGAGCAAGAACGAACGCGATCGGCGGTCGTTTGGATGTTTGACGACCCCGTTGTACCGTTTGTCCCGTTTTTGAGCATGCGTACAAATAGTATTCAGAAACTGCTCATTTTTTTAACAGAAGCCAGTAGGACCATTGAGAAGCCCGGAGGAGCAGGAGCGAACGCGATCAGAGGTCATTTGGATGTATTACGACCCCATTGTACCGTTCGTCCCGTTTTGAGCATGGGTACATTCAGAATCTGCTCATTTTTTAACACCAGCCACTAAGACCATATGTGGAGGCAGTCGCTGGTTTCTAGCATAGGATGATTGGGTAGTGCATAGTTCAGACCCAACGACATTGACTTCCTGCGTACCATGGAGCAGAGATACATTATAGTCTTGCTGAGCGTGCTCTCATTGTATTATTTATGAGCACACTTATTTTCTGTTTTATGGGCTTTAATTTTTGGATTTTTTGTGTTTTCTGGCGTTTGATCAGGGGAAGGGGATGGGACTCCCTCTGACTCAATTATTCCTATTTTGGCACGATGGGGTGCTCTCTCAATCACCCCTCCTCCTAAGATGGCAATTTTCGAACTCATGGACCCCCACACTACCCTCTTTTTTGGTTAAACTAGAGAAGCCCGGGGACCAAGAACGAACGCGATCGGAGGTCGTTTGGATGTTTTACGACCCCATCCTACCGTTAGTCCCGTTTTGAGCATTGGTATAAATATTATTTAGAATCTGCTCATTTTTTAAAAGCAGCTAGTAGGACCATAGAGAAGCGTGAGGGAGCAAGAACAAACCTGATCGGAGGTCGTTTGGATGTTTTACGACCCTGTTTTACCGTTAGGCCCGTTTTGACCATGGGTACAAAAAGTATTCAGAATCTGCTCATTTTTTAACAGCAGCCACTACGACCATAGAGAAGCCCGAGGAGCAAAAACAAACGCAATCGGATGTCGTTTGGAAGTTTTACGACCACGTTTTACCGTTCGTCCCGTTTTAAGCATGGGTACAATAGTATTCAGAATCTGCTCATTTTTTAATTGCATCCTGTTAGACCATAGAGAAGCTAGGGGGAGCAAGAACGAACGCGATCAGAGGTCGTTTGGATGTTTTACGACCCCATTGTACCGTTCGTCCTGTTTTAACAGCAGCCAGTAAGACCATAGAGAAGTGTGGGGGAGTAAGACGAACGTGGTCGGAGGTCGTTTGGAGGTTTTATGACCCCATTGTACCGTTAGTCCCATTTTGAGCATGGGTACAAATAGTATTTAGATGTTGCTCATTTTTTAACAGCAACCAGTACGACCATAGAGAAGCCCGGGGGAGTAACAACAAACGCGACCGGAAATCGTTTGGAGGTTTTATGACCCCATTGTACCGTTAGTCCCATTTTGAGCATGGGTACAAATAGTATTCAGATGTTGCTCATTTTTTAACAGCAACCAGTACGACCATAGAGAAGCCCGGGGGAGTAACAACAAACGCGACCGGAAGTCGTTTGGATGTTTTACGACCCCGTTTTACCGTTCGTCCCGTTTTGGGCATGGGTACAAAAACTAATCAGAATCTGCTAATTTTTTAACAGCAGCCAGTAGGACCATAGAGAAGCCCGGGGGAGCTAGAGCGAAGGCGATCGGATGTAGTTTGAATGTTTTACGACACCGTTGTACCGTTCGTCCCGTTTTGAGCATAGGTATATAAAGTATTCAGAATCTGCTCATTTTTTGACACCAGCCAGTAGGACCATAGAGACGCCCGGGAAGCAAGAACGAAAGCGATCGGAGGTCGTTTGGATGTTTTACGACCCCGTTTTACCGCTAGTCCCGTTTTGAGCATGGGTACAAAAACTATTTGGATGCTGCTCATATTTTAACAACAGCCAGTACGACAATAGAGAAGTCAGGGGGAGCAAGAACAAACGCGATCGGATGTCGTTTGGATATTTTACGACCCCGTTTTACCGTTCGTCCCGTTTTGGGCATGGGTACAAAAAATATTCAGAATCTGCTCATTTTTTAACAGCAGCCAGTAGGACCATAGAGAAGCCTGGAGGAGCAAGAACGAATGCGATCAGAGGTCGTTTGGATGTTTTACAACCCCATTGTACCGTTCGTCCTGTTTTGAGCATGGGTACCAAAACTACTCAGAATCTCCTCATTTTTTAACAGCAGCCAGTAGGACCATAGAGAAGCCCGGGGAGCAAGAACGAAAGCGATCGGAGGTCGTTTGGATGTTTTACGACCCCATTTTACCGTTAGTCCCGTTTTGAGCATGGGTACAAATACTATAGAGAATCTGCTCATTTTTTAACAGCAGCCAGTAGGACCATAGAGAAGCGTGGGGGAGCAAGAACGAACGTGATCGGAGGTCGTTTGGATGTTTTACGACCCCGTTTTACCGCTAGTCCCGTTTTGAGCATGGGTACAAAAACTATTTGGATGCTGCTCATATTTTAACAACAGCCAGTACGACAATAGAGAAGTCAGGGGGAGCAAGAAAAACGCGATCGGATGTCGTTTGGATGTTTTACGATCCCGTTTTACCGTTCATCCCGTTTTAAGCATGGGTACAAAAAGGATTCAGAATCTGCTCATTTTTTAATAGCAGCAAATAGGACCATAAAGAATCTTTGAAGAGCAAGAGCGAACGCGATCGGAGGTTGTTTGGATGTTTTGGGCATGGGTACAAAAAGTATTCAGAAACTGCTCATTTGTTAACAGCAGCCAGTACGACCATAGAGAAGCCCGGGGGAGCAAAAAGAAACGCGATCGGATGTCGTTTGGAAGTTTTACGACCCCGTTTTACAGTTAGTCCCGTTTTGAGCATGGGTACAAATATTATTCAGAATCTGCCCATTTTTTAACAGCAGCCAGTAGGACCATAGAGAAGCGTGAGGGAGCAAGAACGAACCTGATCGGAGGTCGTTTGGATGTTTTACAACCCTGTGTTACCGTTAGTCCCGTTTTGAGCATGGGTACTAAAATTATTTAGATACTGCTCATTTTTTAACAGCAGCCAGTACGACCATAGAGAAGCCCGGTGGAGCAAAAACAAACGCGATCGTTTGTCGTTTGGATGTTTGACGACCCCGTTGTACCGTTAGTCCCATTTTGAACATGGGTACAAAAATTATTTAGATGCTGCTCATTTTTTAACAGCAACCAGTACGACCATAGAGAAGCCCGGGGGAGTAAGAACAACCACGATCGGATGTCGTTTGGATGTTTTACGACCCCGTTTTACCGTTAGTCCCGTTTTGAGCATGGGTACAAAAACTATTTAGATGCTGCTCATTTTTTACCAGCAGCCAGTACGACAATAGAGAAGCCCGGGGGACCAAGAACAAACGCGATCGGATGTCGTTTGAATGTTTTACGACCCCGTTTTACCGTTCGTCCCGTTTTGGGCATGAGTACAAAAAGTATTCAGAATCTGCTCATTTTTTAACAGCAGCCAGTAGGACCATAGAGAAGCCCGGGGGAGCAAGAACGAATGCGATCAGAGGTCGTTTGGATGTTTTACAACCCCATTGTACCGTTCGTCCTGTTTTGAGCATGGGTACCAAAACTACTCAAAATCTCCTCATTTAACAGTAGCCAGTAGGACCATAGAGAAGCCCGGGGGAGCTAGAACGAACGCGATCGGATGTAGTTGGATGTTTTACGACACCGTTGTACCGTTAGTCCCGTTTTGAGCATGGGTACAAATATTATAGAGAATCTGCTCATTTTTTAACAGCATCCAGTAGGACCATAGAGAAGCGTGGGGGAGCAAGAACGAACGTGATCGGAGGTCGTTTGGATGTTTTTTACAACCCTGGTTTACCGCTAGTCCCGTTTTGAGCATGGGTACAAAAACTATTTGGAAGCTGCTCATATTTTAACAGCGACCAGTACGACAATAGAGAAGCCCGGGGGCCAAGAATAAACGCGACCGGATGTCGTTTGGATGTTTTACGACCCCGTTTTACCGTTCATCCCGTTTTAAGCATGGGTACAAAAAGGATTCAGAATCTGCTCATTTTTTAACAGCAGCAAATAGGACCATAAAGAATCTTGGGAGAGCAAGAACGAACGCGATCGGAGGTCGTTTAGATGTTTTGAGCATGGGTACAAAAAGTATTCAGAAACTGCTCATTTTTTAACAGCAGCCAGTACGACCATAGAGAAGCCCGGGGGAGCAAAAAGAAACGCGATCGGATGTCGTTTGGAAGTTTTACGACCCCGTTTTACCGTTAGTCCCGTTTTGAGCATGGGTACAAATATTATTCAGAATCTGCTCATTTTTTAACAGCAGCCAGTACGACAATAGAGAAGCCCGGGGGACCAAGAACAAACGCGACCGGATGTCGTTTGGATGTTTTACGACCCCGTTTTACCATTCATCCCGTTTTAAGCATGGGTACAAAAAGGATTCAGAATCTGCTCATTTTTTAATAGCAGCAAATACGACCATAAAAAATCTTTGGAGAGCAAGAACGCACGCGATCGGAGGTCGTTTGGATGTTTTGGGCATGGGTACAAAAAGTATTCAGAAACTGCTCATTTTTTAACAGCAGCCAGTACGACCATAGAGAAGCCCGGGGGAGCAAAAAGAAACGCGATCGGATGTCATTTGGATGTTTTACGACCCCGTTTTACTGTTAGTCCCGTTTTGAGCATGGGTACAAATATTATTCAGAATATGCTCATTTTTTAACAGTAGCGTGTAGGACCATAGAGAAGCGTGAGGGAGCAAGAACAAACCTGATCGGAGGTCGTTTGGATGTTTTACAACCCTGTTTTACCGTTAGTCCCGTTTTGAGCATGGGTACTAAAACTATTTAGATACTGCTCATTTTTTCACAGCAGCCAGTACGACCATAGAGAAGCCCGGTGGAGCAAAAACAAACGCGATCGATTGTCGTTTGGAAGTTTTACGTCCCCGTTTTACCGTTCGTCCCGTTTTAAGCATGGGAACAAAAAGTATTCAGAATCTGCTCATTTTTTAATAGCATCCTGTAGGACCATAGAGAAGCCAGGGGGAGCAAAACAAATGCGATCGAAGGTCGTTTGGATGTTTGACGACACCGTTGTACCGTTAGTCCCATTTTGAACATGGGTACAAAAATTATTTAGATGCTACTCATTTTTTAACCGCAACCAGTACGACCATAGAGAAGCCGAGGGGAGTAAGAACAAACGCGATCGGATGTCGTTTGGACGTTTTACGACCCCGTTTTACCGTTAGTCCCGTTTTGAGCATGGGTACAAAAACTATTTAGATGCTGCTCCTTTTTTAACAGCAGCCAGTACGACAATAGAGAAGCCCGGGGGACCAAGAACAAACGCGATCGGATGTCGTTTGGATGTTTTACGACCCCGTTTTACCGTTCGTCCCGTTTTGGGCATGGGTACAAAAAGTATTCAGAATCTGCTCATTTTTTAACAGCAACCAGTAGGACCATAGAGAAGCCCGGGGGAGCAAGAACGAATGCGATCAGAGGTCGTTTGGATGTTTTACAACCCCATTGTACCGTTCGTCCTGTTTTGAGCATGGGTACCAAAACTACTCAAAATCTCCTCATTTAACAGTAGCCAGTAGGACCATAGAGAAGCCCGGGGGAGCTAGAACGAACGCGATCTGATGTAGTTTGGATGTTTTACGACACCATTGTACCGTTCGTCCCGTTTTGAGCATGAGTATATAAAGTATTCAGAATCTGCTCATTTTTTAACACCAGCCAGTAGGACCATAGAGAAGCCCGGGGAGCAAGAACGAACGTGATCGGAGGTCGTTTGGATGTTTTACGACCCTGGTTTACTGTTAGTCCCGTTTTGAGCATGGGTACAAAAACTATTTGGAAGCTGCTCATATTTTAACAGCAACCAGTATGACAATAGAGAAGCCCGGGGGACCAAGAACAAATGCGACCGGATGTCGTTTGATGTTTTACGACCCCGTTTTACCGTTCATCCCGTTTTAAGCATGAGTACAAAAAGGATTCAGAATCTGCTCATTTTTTAACAGCAACAAATAGGACAATAAAGAATCTTGGGGGAGCAAGAACAAACGCGATCGGATGTCGTTTGCATGTTTTACGACCCCGTTTTACCGTTCGTCCCGTTTTAAGCATGGGTACATAGAGTATTCAGACTCTGCTCATTTTTTAATAGCATCCATTAGGACCATAGAGAAGCCAGGGGGAGCAAGAACAAACCCGATCAGAGGTCGTGTTTGGATGGTTGACGACCCCGTTGTACCGTTTGTCCCGTTTTGGGCATGGGTACAAAAAGTATTCAGAATCTGCTCATTTTTTAACACCAGCCAGTAGGACCATAGAGAAGCCCGGGGAGCAAGAGCGAACGTGATCGGAGGTCGTTTGAATGTCTTACGACCACGTTTTACCGTTAGTCCCGTTTTGAGCATGGGTACAAAAACTATTTAGATGCTGCTCATTTTTTAACAGCAGCCAGTCCGTTAGTCCCGTTTTGAGCATGGGTACAAAAACTATTTAGATGATGCTCATGTTTTAACAGTAGCCAGTACGACAATAGAGAAGCCTGGGGGACCAAGAACAAACGCGATCGGATGTCGTTTGGATGATTTACGACCCCGTTTTACCGTTCGTCCCGTTTTGGCCATGGGTACAAAAAGTATTCAGAATCTGCTCATTTTCTAACAGCAGCCAGTATGACCGGAGAGAAGCGTGAGAGAGCAAGAACGAACGTGATCGGAGGTCGTTTGGATGTTTTACGACCCTGTTTTGTCGTCAGTCCCGTTTTGAGCATGGGTACAAAAACTATTAGGATGCTGCTCATTTTTTAACAGCAGCCAGTACGCCCATAGAGAAGCCCGGGGGAGCAAGAATGAACGCGATCAGATGTCGTTTGGATGTTTTACGACCCCATTTTACCGTTCGTCCTGTTTTGGGCATGGGTACAAAAAGTACTTAGATGCTGCTCATTTTTCAACAGTAACCCGTACGACCATAGATAAGCCCGGGGGAGCAAGAACAAACGCGATCGGATGTCGTTTGCATGTTTTACGACCCCGTTTTACCGTTCGTCCCGTTTTAAGCATGGGTACATAGAGTATTCAGAATCTGCTCATTTTTTATTAGCATCCACTAGGACCATAGAGAAGCCAGCGGGAGCAAGAACAAACCCGATCAGAGGTCGTGTTTGGATGGTTGACGACCCCGTTGTACTGTTTGTCCCGTTTTGGGCATGGGTACAAAAAGTATTCAGAATCTGCTCATTTTCTAACATCAGCCAGTATGACCAGAGAGAAGCGTGAGGGAGCAAGAACGAACGTGATCGGAGGTCGTTTGGATGTTTTACGACCCTGTTTTGTCGTTATTCCCGTTTTGAGCGTGGGTACAAAAACTATTAGGATGCTGCTCATTTTTTAACAGCAGCCAGTACTACCAAAGAGAAGCCCGGGGGAGCAAGAATGAACGCGATCAGATGTCGTTTGGATGTTTTACGACCCCATTGTACCGTTCGTCCTGTTTTGAGCATGGATACAAAAAGTACTTAGATGTTGCTCATTTTTTAACAGCAACCCGTACGACCATAGAGAAGCCCGGGGGAGCAAGAACAGACGCGATCTGATGTCTTTTGTATGTTTTACGACCCCGTTTTACCGTTCGTCCCGTTTTAAGCATGGGTACATAGAGTATTCAGAATCTGCTCATTTTTTAATAGCATCCATTAGGACCATAGAGAAGCCAGGGGGAGCAAGAACAAACCTGATCAGAGGTCGTGTTTGGATGGTTGGCGACCCCGTTGTACCGTTTGTCCCGTTTTGGGCATGGGTACAAAAAGTATTCAGAATCTGCTCATTTTTTAACACCAGCCAGTAGGACCATAGAGAAGCCCGGGGAGAAAGAGCGAACGTGATCGGAGGTCGTTTGAATGTCTTACGACCCCGTTCTACCGTTAGTCCCGTTTTGAGCATGGGTACAAAAACTATTTAGATGCTGCTCATTTTTTAACAGCAGCCAGTTTTACCGTTAGTCCCGTTTTGAGCATGGGTACAAAAACTATTTAGATGATCCTCATTTTTTAACAGCAGCCAGTACGACAATAGAGAAGCCTGGGGGACCAAGAAGAAACGCGATCGGATGTCGTTTGGATGATTTACGACCCCGTTTTACCGTTCGTCCCGTTTTGGCCATGGGTACAAAAAGTATTCAGAATCTGCTCATTTTCTAACAGCAGCCAGTATGACCGGAGAGAAGCGTGAGGGAGCAAGAACGAACGTGATCGGAGGTCGTTTGGATGTTTTACGACCCTGTTTTGTCGTCAGTCCCGTTTTGAGCATGGGTACAAAAACTATTAGGATGCTGCTCATTTTTTAACAGCAGCCAGTACGACCATAGAGAAGGCTGGGGGAGCAAGAATGAACGCGATCAGATGTCGTTTGGATGTTTTACGACCCCATTTTACCGTTCGTCCTGTTTTGAGCATGGGTACAAAAAGTACTTAGATGCTGCTCATTTTTCAACAGCAACCCGTACGACCATAGATAAGCCCGGGGGAGCAAGAACAAACGCGATCGGATGTCGTTTGCATGTTTTACGACCCCGTTTTACCGTTCGTCCCGTTTTAAGCATGGGTACATAGAGTATTCAGAATCTGCTCATTTTTTAATAGCATCCATTAGGACCATAGAGAAGCCAGCGGGAGCAAGAACAAACCCGATCAGAGGTCGTGTTTGGATAGTTGACGACCCCGTTGTACCGTTTGTCCCGTTTTGGGCATGGGTACAAAAAGTATTCAGAATCTGCTCATTTTTTAACACCAGCCAGTAGGACCATAGAGAAGCCCGGGGAGCAAGAGCGAACGTGATCGGAGGTCGTTTTGATGTCTTACGACCCCGTTTTACCTTTAGTCCCGTTTTGAGCATGGGTACAAAAACTATTTAGATGCTGCTCATTTTTTAACAGCATCCAGTTTTACCGTTAGTCCCGTTTTGAGCATGGGTACAAAAACTATTTAGATGATGCTCATTTTTAACAGCAGCCTGTACGACAATTGAGAAGCCTGGGGGACCAAGAACAACCGCGATCGGATGTCGTTTGGATGATTTACGACCCCGTTTTACCTTTCGTCCCGTTTTGGCCATGGGTACAAAAACTATTAGGATGCTGCTCATTTTTTAACAGCGGCCAGTACGACCATAGAGAAGCCCGGGGGAGCAAGAATGAACGCGATCAGAGGTCGTTTGGATGTTGTACGACCCCATTGTACCGTTAGTCCCGTTTTAAGCATGGGTCCAAAAAGTATTTAAATGATGCTCATTTTTTAACAGCAACCATTAGGACCATAGCGAAGCCAGGGGGAGCAAGAACAAACTCGATCAGAGGTCGTGTTTGGATGTTTGACGACCCCCGTTGTACCGTTTGTCCCGTTTTGAGCATGGGTACAAAAACTATTTAGATGCTGCTCACTTTTTAAAAGCAGCCAGTACGACAATAGAGAAGCCCGGGGGACCAAGAACAAACGCGATCGGATGTCGTTTGGATGTTTTACGACCCCGTTTTACCGTTCGTCCCGTTTTAAGCATGGGTACATAAAGTATTCAGAATCTGTTCATTTTTTTAACAGAAGCTAGTAGGACCATTTAGAAGCCCGGGGGAGCAAGAATGAACGCGATCAGAGGTCGTTTGGATGTTTTACGACCCCATTGTACCGTTCGTCCTGTTTTGAGCATGGGTACAAAAAGTACTCAGAATCTGCTCATTTTTTAAAAGCAGCCAGTAGGACCATAGAGAAGTGTGGGGGAGCAAGAACGATAGTGGTCGGAGGTCGTTTGGATGTTTTACCACCCCATTGTAACGTTAGTCCCGTTTTGAGCATGGGTACAAAAAGTATTTAAATGCTGCTCATTTTTTAACAGCAACCCGTACGACCATAGAGAAGCCCGGAGGACCAAGAACAAACGCGATCGGATGTCGTTTGGATGTTTTACTACCCCGTTTTACCGTTCGTCCCGTTTTGGGCATGGGTACAAAAAGTATTCAGAATCTTCTCATTTTTTAACACCAGGCCAGTAGGACCATAGAGAAGCCCGGGGAGCAAGAGCGAACGTGATCGGAGGTCGTTTGGATGTTTTACGACCCCGTTTTACCGTTTGTCTCGTTTTGAGCATGGATACAAAAACTATTTAGATGCTGCTCATTTTTTAATAAGAGCCAGTTTTACCGTTAGTCCCGTTTTGAGCATGGGTACAAAAACTATTTAGATGTTGCTCATTTTTTAACAGCAGCCAGTACGACCATAGAGAAGCCCGGAGAGCAAAAACAAACGCGATCGGATGTTGGTTGGAAGTTTTATGACCCCGTAGCATTGCAAAAGAGCACACAATCATCAGCGAATGCTAAGCAAGGCACAACCACAGCTCCTCCACCATTGTATTGAATGTCAGGATTCTGCTCGTGAAGGAGAGCGAGACCCCTAAGGAGATATTCTTGAGCAAGGATGAAGAGAGCAGGTGAAAGTGGGTCGCCTTGACTAACACCTTTGTGAGCGTGGAAGTAACCTTGAAGTTCGCCATTTATCATAACGGAGAGCCAAGATTGATCAATACAACCCACCACAAGATCCACCCATTCTGGAGCGAACCCAAATGCTGATAGAATCTTCTTCAAAAACTTCCACGACAACCGATCGAAAGCCTTCATCATATCAAGCTTCAGAATGACATTGCCTCCCCTGGAAGAGCGATCAATCTCATGAGTGAGTTCTTGAGCCAACATAATGTTATCATAGATACTCCGGCCATTGACAAACCCAGCCTGCATTGGAGAGATAATCTTGGGAAGCAAGGACCCCAGTCTGGTATTAATGACCTTAGTAATGACTTTGTTGAAGGAAGTACACAAACTTATAGGCCGGAACTGAGACCAAGTCTGTGCACTAACAGATTTTGGGATAAGGCAGAGAGACGTAGAAGTAGCACCCTTAGGCATTTTCGCCCCAGAAAAAAAAGCCGTGACTGCAGCAACCAGATCACACTCGATGATATCCCAAGAGGTCTGGTAGAAGACCCCATTAAATCCATCAACTCCTGCGGCGCTGTCCTTGCTAAGTCCAAAAACCGCCTCCCGAATTTCACTATTGTTAGGGCGAGCCATCAACATATAGTTGTCCTCTGCTGTAATGAGCGAAGGAATGCAATCGACCAAGGCAGCCTCATCAATGTCCTCCTCTTTAAATAAGTCCTGAAAGTAACTTATCGCAGAGTCCGCGAGTTCCTGCTTATCGGTAATCCATACGTCATTTTGCAAAGTGCTCGAGATGTGATTCCTTTTGCGGCGTTGCTTAACATAAGAGTGAAAGAACCTAGTAGATTTGTCTCCCTCTTTTAACCAGTGACAACTACTCTTCTGCCTCCAGTACGCATCCTCCATCGACAACCATCTAAGGTGGTTTGCCTTTGCCAATTGCAGAGTAGCCCGAGTATGGTCATTTGGAGATTCCTCAAACTTAGCTTCACAAATGGCAACCTCATCCTCTAATTGCTCAACCCTAGAGAACACATTACCAAATGTACTGGTGTTCCATTCTTTGAGCTCCCCTTTGAGACGCTTCAGTTTTTGCCAAAAATTGTTAATATCATCACCCCAAGATGGCTTAGCCCATGAGGACGCCACCAAAGGCCTGCATCCTTCGTGCTGCACCCACATATTTTGAAAGCGAAAGCTAGATTTGTAGATGTCACCCCCTTTCTTGCATTCGACCAAAAGGGGTGCATGATCTGAACCTGTACGAGGAAGATGACGTACACTAATAGCTGAGAAAACCTCTACAAAGCCTGGATTAGTGAGAACTCTGTCCAACCGTTTAAACTTCGTCCCCTGAACCGACGTGAAATCCGAACCAGTGTAACCTGCATCCTCCAAGTTGCAATCCACAACACACTGAATAAACTCGTCCATACTAGGCTGAGGGCGACAGCCTGAGATTTCACTATTAGACAAGACTCAGTTAAAATCCCCCATAACTACCCAAGGGAGACTGGGGTCCGCCACCTCAGTCAGAGTGCTCCAAAGTGCTCGACGGTCAGAGGGGGCGCATGCCGCATAAACCACTGTGAGATAGAAATCCTCCGCCCCTACTGTCGACACTCGAACATGTAACATCTGGGTCTCATCACGCAGAATATGGATAGCGTGATCGTCACCCCACAGTAACCAAATTTTATTAGAGACATTAGCAGAACCAGAAGAAAAGTGTAACTTCTTACATAACATGGGCAATTTTTTAACAGATATCATGGGCTCCTGAATACATAAGATATTGAATTTATGAAGCCGCCGAAGAGATTGAATGCGTCTACGAGTAGGAGAATTGCCAACCCCGCGTAGATTCCAACAAAGTATTGTAATATGTAATTTGATAACACTTTTAATAACCCGTGCATTATTTATTTAACATTCGTGCCACTTTATTTGATGAATAACACAAAACCTTGCATTTCGTCTTATTTTTTCATTTAGGGTTTTAAAGGTTCTCATATTCGTCCTTTTTTTGTCTTTTTTTGTCTTTAGGTGTTGTAATACGTAATTTGATAACACTTTTGATAATCCGTGCATTATTTATTTAACATTCGTGCCACGGTATTTGATGAATAACACAAAACGTGGCATTTCGTCTTATTTTTTCCTTTAGGGTTTTAAGGTTCTCATATTCGTCCTTTTTTGTCTTTTTTTGTCTTTGGGTGTTGTAATATGTAATTTGATAACACTTTGATAATCCGTGCATTATTTATTTAACATTCGTGCCACGTTATTTGATGAATAACACAAAACGTGGCATTTCGTCTTATTTTTTCCTTTAGGGTTTTAAGGTTCTCATATTCGTCCTTTTTTGTCTTTTTTTGTCTTTGGGTGTTGTAATATGTAATTTGATAACACTTTTGATAATCCGTGCATGATTAATTTAACATTCGTGCCAGTTTATTTGATGAATAACACAAAACGTGGCATTTCGTCTTATTTTTTCCTTTAGGGTTTTAAGGTTCTCATTTTCGTCCTTTTTTGTCGTTTTTTGTCTTTGGGTGTTGTAATATGTATTTTTTTTTTTTTCAAGCAAAACCCAACAGGGGTTACATGTTACCCTTCAATAAAACAAATACAAAGTCTCGCGAGCGCATCGCATCAGTAATCAATGTAAGTCAGGAAAATGAACTAGAGCCCTCCTTAATGGAATTTTAGGAAGTCTAGCAAGATGGGAGGCATAGAGGGACCCCAAAACTCCTATCCAGGACAAGGACCAAGTCTCCAAACCGCTGCATGGGATACATACACCCTTCATCCCCCCCTCCTGCATCTCTGCAAGAGTGTATGCACTTACCACGTCAAACCCCCCAATCCTGCGGTAAGAGAACCCTGCCCCCAGCAAGCATCAGGACAAGGACCAAGTCTCCAAACCACTGCATGGGGTACATACACCCTTCATTTCCCCCTCCTGCATCTCTGCAAGAGTGTATGCACTTGCCACATCAAACCCCCCATCCCTGTGGTAAGAGAACCTTGCCCAACAGCAAGCCGGAAAATAGAAATAGTGGAAGCCCCAGCCATACCCCCGGATCCAGCGCTAGAAAACACCCAAAACCCAGAATAGGAGAGCCCCTAAAAAGTATACATATGCGCTCAAGGAAACAAGGGGAGCGCGCTCAGCAAGTCTATCTATAAATAGCTATGCCATCAGAGATGATGCAACAACTCTATCCCTCTCTGGCTCAGGCAATAGCTCTAGCTGTAATATCAATCTCGGACAGAATCTCAGCAGACGACCCCTAACCATATCAACTGTGCCCGTCGCCTATCAAGCCAGTCCAAAACGAAAGCCTCCAGTGCTGATGTACCTACAAAATGAACACAATCAACCTCTAGAGGTTCCGTCACTCCTACACAGGAGATCAAGAGGGCATTAACACTTGCAAGCCCCTGGAACGGGAAATCCAAGTGTACCCCCCTCCTACAAGCCAATGTTAGTAAAAAAAGCTCCAAGGATGTACCTGCAAAACTGAGCACAATTAACCTTCGGGAGTTCCTTCCCTCCCTGGAACCGGGTGTTACCCCCATCAACAGGAGTTCAGAAGGGCATAAACATTCGAGATTCCCTAGAACCGGGTGTTACCCCCATCAACAAGAATTCCAAATGTGCCCCCCCCTAGAAGTCGACATTAGCAAAAAGTACATGGCTTCGCGAGGCATACCCCGGATCAAAATCCTAATACTAGATGCAAAAAAACGAAGAACTAGCATCTAGCCCTCCGAATATAAGGAAGACCAAGCTGCTCCAATCTAACCAGAGCTCTGAACTGTGACGTCTCCTCTCCCGGTCTCCATGTGAATCTAGCGCTGTGCATCACTGAATGCTTGGCCATGTAATCTGCAGCATGATTCCGCTCCCTCCAAACATGACCAAGCTCCGACTGTAAGTACTCAAGCAATCTCCTGATAAGCAGAATCCTAGACCTCAAATGCCAAGGACCCCCAGTGTGCTGTAAAGCCTGCACCAGCTGTAATGAATCCGTCTCCACAAGGAAACCCCCATAAGCGTGCTCAAGGAACCACCTCAAAACCACCACCATAGACTCAACCTCAGCCTCAAAAGAAGAACTAGCAAGGATAGGGATCGCAACTGCCACAATGAGATGACCATCATCACCCCTCAAAACCCCACCCGAGCCACACCCCGACAAACTGAAAGAGCCATCAACGTTGAGCTTGGACTTGCCTCTAGGAGGACGAGTCCAGCCAACTAATCTAGGTGGATTGTTAGTCTTAGCCAAAATAAACAAGCCCCATTTACGAGCCACCTCATGATTACCTTTCCAACGATCATAGGAGCCAAACCCAGCACCGCACCAAAGATAGACAGTGCGAACAATGTGATGCATGATCCTATCATAACGATAGGGAGCCCCCTCGTGCTTACTCTCGTTCCTCGCCACCCATAGCGCGTATAAGGTAGCAACAAGAACCAGGTGTCTAACATGCCCACCCGTAGTTGAGCTTAGAAGCCAGGCCTCCAGAGCCCCCGTAAGAGAGCTAACGTGATCATACCTGACACCAAAGATGGAGCCCAAGTAGACCCAAATCCTTTTAGCCACCTCGTTGTCCCAAAAGACATGAGCCAGCGTCTCCGTAGTGGAGCAACAAACACATCGAGACGGTAATGACACACCTCGACGCTGCATCATTTCCTCAACGGGAATGAATCCCCTGGACACACGCCAGGCTAACATAGACATCTTCTTCGGGAAGGAGGAGTGCCAAATAAGCCTATGCAGATAGGAAGGTTCTCTAGAGGGTGCGATTTCTCGACACACCTGTCGAAAGGAGAATAGACCATCTCCCGTCCCTTTCCACACTGCAACATCCTCCTTATCTCTGACCGCATCAGAGCTAACCATACTGCGCAGCAGCTCCTCATTCCAAGCACCATCCTGCCAAAGCGCACTAACACGCAGATTACTATCCAGGTCATGGTCCTCCAAGGGTTCAACCCCTTGAATACCCCATGAATCCTTCCAGAAACGACAATCACCCCGCCCCAGGACCCAGTGAATATGATCTTCAACGTAGTCCCGGCCACGTAATATAAACTTCCAGCACGAGGAGTGCCTAGGGAACTCCGTAGCCTCCGCAGGGTGATACTTTCTACAATACTTACCCTTCATAAAGCGAGTCCAAAGGTTATCGACTGAACGGAATCGATACCAAGCCTTCACCATACAAGCCTGGTTGACAACTCCCAAAGACTTGAGGTTTAGGCCACCTTCCTCATATCTGAAGCTCGCTTTGTCCCAACTGGACCATCTCTGCTTCCCCCAGATGAAGCCATTACAGATTTTTTGGATTCTATCGACAACCGTTTGATAACACTTTTGATAATCCGTGCAACGGTATTTGATGAATAACACAAAACGTGGCATTTCGTCTTATTTTTTCCTTTAGGGTTTTAAGGTTCTCATATTCGTCCTTTTTTGTCTTTTTTTGTCTTTGGGTGTTGTAATATGTAATTTGATAACACTTTTGATAATCCGTGCATTATTTATTTAACATTCGTGCCACGTTATTTGATGAATAACACAAAACGTGGCATTTCGTCTTATTTTTTCCTTTAGGGTTTTAAGGTTCTCATATTCGTCCTTTTTTTGTCTTTTCTTGTCTTTGGGTGTTGTAACATGTAATTTGATAACACTTTTGATAATCCGTGCATTATTTATTGAACATTCGTGCCACTTTATTTGATGAATAACACAAAACGTGACATTTCGTCTTATTTTTTCCTTTAGGGTTTTAAGGTTCTCATATTCGTCCTTTTTTGTCTTTTTTTGTCTTTGGGTGTTCTAATATGTAATTTGATAACACTTTTAATAATCCGTACATTATTTATTTAACATTCGTGCCACTTTATTTGATGAATAACACAAAACGTGGCATTTCCTCTTATTTTTTCCTTTAGGGTTTTAAGGTTCTCATATTCGTCCTTTTTTGTCTTTTTTTGTCTTTGGGTGTTGTAATATGTAATTTGATAACACTTTTAATAATCCGTACATTATTTATTTAATATTCGTGCCACTTTATTTGATCAATAACACAAAACGTGGCATTTCGTCTTTGTTTTTCCTTTAGGGTTTTAAGGTTCTCATTTTCGTCCTTTTTTGTCTTTTTTTGTCTTTGGGTGTTGTAATATGTAATTTTTTTTTTTTTTTGTGTGTTGTAATATGTAATTTGATAACACTTTTGATAATCCGTGCATTATTTATTTAACTTTCGTGCCACTTTATTTGATGAATAACACAAAACGTGGCATTTCGTCTTATTTTTTCCTTTAGGGTTTTAAGGTTCTCATTTTCGTCCTTTTTTTTCTTTTTTTGTCTTTGGGTGTTGTAATATGTAATTTGATAACACTTTTGATAATCCGTGCATTATTTATTTAACATTCGTGCCACGGTATTTGATGAATAACACAAAACGTGGCATTTCGTCTTATTTTTTCCTTTAGGGTTTTAAGGTTCTCATATGTAACGCCCCGCCCCCGAAACCGGGTCGGAACGTTATTTAATTTGATGGACTGGCCTCACAAACCACCACGAGTCTTTCCAGCACATTTTGTCCTCACTCACGTGCTCACCGGGACACTTCCCAGTGGGTCACCCATCCTAGAATTACCCCAGGTCAAGCACGCTTAACCTTGGAGTTCTTCTGAATTGGGCTACCGAAAAGAAGATGCATCTTGATGGTATGAGTAGTACATATCAAATCATATCAAACATATCACATCACCCACTCTGGGCCGGGTATTACAATCTCCCCCACTTAAACACTCAACGTCCTCGTTGAGCCCATCCACATCCACACTCACACCCACGTCCACATCCAGGACAGTACCAGCCGTGTGAGAGTCATCTCACAATTCCGGACGGCTCCGCTCTGATACCATTTGTAACGCCCCGCCCCCGAAACCGGGTCGGAACGTTATTTAATTTGATGGACTGGCCTCACAAACCACCACGAGTCTTTCCAGCACGTTTTGTCCTCACTCACGTGCTCACCTGGACACTTCCCAGTGGGTCACCCATTCTAGAATTACCCCAGGTCAAGCACGCTTAACCTTGGAGTTCTTCTGAATTGGGCTACCGAAAAGAAGATGCATCTTGATGGTATGAGTAATACATATCAAATCATATCAAACATATCACATCACCCACTCTGGGCCTGGTATTACATCATATTCGTCCTTTTTTGTCTTTTTTTGTCTTTGCGTGTTGTAATATGTAATTTGATAACACTTTTGATAATCCGTGCATTATTTATTTAACATTCGTGCCACTTTATTTGATGAATAACACAAAACGTGGCATTTCGTCTTATTTTTTCCTTTAGGGTTTTAAGGTTCTAATTTTCGTCCTTTTTTGTCTTTTTTTGTCTTTGGGTGTTGTAATATGTAATTTGATAACACTTTTCATAATCCGTGCATTATTTATTTAACATTCGTGCCACGGTATTTGATGAATAACACAAAACGTGGCATTTCGTCTTATTTTTTCCTTTAGGGTTTTAAGGTTCTCATATTCGTCCTTTTTTGTCTTTTTTTTGTCTTTGGGTGTTGTAATATGTAATTTGATAACACTTTTGATAATCCGTGCATTATTTATTTAACATTCGTGCCACGGTATTTGATGAATAACACAAAACGTGGCA
Organism: Echium plantagineum; assembly: GCA_003412495.2. Taxonomy (NCBI): domain Eukaryota; kingdom Viridiplantae; phylum Streptophyta; class Magnoliopsida; order Boraginales; family Boraginaceae; genus Echium; species Echium plantagineum. The sequence goes on from QFAX02000562.1 coordinate 61,548, forward strand.
TTTCATCTTATTTTTTCCTTTAGGGTTTTAAGCTTCTCATATTCGTCCTTTTTTGTCTTTTTTTGTCTTTGGGTGTTATAATATGTAATTTGATAACACTTTTAATAATCCGTGCATTATTTATTTAACATTCGTGCCACGTTATTTGATGAATAACACAAAACGTGGCATTTCGTCTTATTTTTTCCTTTAGGGTTTTAAGGTTCTCATATGTAACGCCCCGCCCCCGAAACCGGGTCGGAACGTTATTTAATTTGATGGACTGGCCTCACAAACCACCACGAGTCTTTCCAGCACGTTTTGTCCTCACTCACGTGCTCACCGGGACACTTTCCAGTGGGTCACCCATCCTAGAATTACCCCAGGTCAAGCACGCTTAACCTTGGAGTTCTTCTGAATTGGGCTACCGAAAAGAAGATGCATCTTGATGGTATGAGTAGTACATATCAAATCATATCAAACATATCACATCACCCACTCTGGGCCGGGTATTACAATCTCCCCCACTTAAACACTCAACGTCCTCGTTGAGCCCATCCACATCCACACTCACACCCACGTCCACATCCAGGACAGTACCAGCCGTGTGAGAGTCATCTCACAATTCCGGACGGCTCCGCTCTGATACCATTTGTAACGCCCCGCCCCCGAAACCGGGTCGGAACGTTATTTAATTTGATGGACTGTCCTCACAAACCACCACGAGTCTTTCCAGCACGTTTTGTCCTCATTCACGTGCTCACCGGGACACTTCCCAGTGGGTCACCCATCCTAGAATTACCCCAGGTCAAGCACGCTTAACCTTGGAGTTCTTCTGAATTGGGCTAGCGAAAAGAAGATGCATCTTGATGGTATGAGTAATACATATCAAATCATATCAAACATATCACATCACCCACTCTGGGCCTGGTATTACATCATATTCGTCCTTTTTTGTCTTTTTTTGTCTTTGCGTGTTGTAATATGTAATTTTTTTTTTTTTTTTTTTTTTTTTTATACAATAACGGAATCAATTTCTTACAGAAACCAGGGAGCAAAAAAAATTACCTAACTAAACAAAAATGAAGAACTGCATACAACAAAGGTTCTATAAAAAAGATGAATTACAGAAACAGTAGTCAACATGAAGAGGCCCCAATTCTGTTACCAGATTACACGGTCTTTCTGCTCCAGCAAATAAACTACAAAAGCCTTTCAGGAACTATTTTATGTTCTGTCACAGTCACCCCACCACGAGTCAGCACTCGGATCGTGCATCCTGAATTGAGCCTGCAATTAGCGACTGCCAACTTTCTCACAAGAAGTAATCAGGTGTTCTACGTGTTACATCAGGTTCCCCTCTTCTTGGAGCTGGGTCAAACTGAATGAATGTGTGCTCGTTGCAGTCATCTACTTCGAGGATAGATGCCATGTTTCCACAACGATAACAGTAATTTGGTGCACTAAATATTGTGACAACTTTTTGCTCATGGCTCCAATTGTATCCCTCCATTACTAGCTGATGGGCTCGTGCAATCAGCTTTAGATTGTTAGTGTGATTGAACTGCTCAGATATGTCCTGGCCGAAAGTGTATCCAACTCCACGAGGGGAAATACCCCATCCGCAACGATCATCAGGGTCAGACCACAGCAAGTCACACATAGGACCTTCATGTGGAACTTCATGGACCCTATCAAAATTTCTTATGTTGTCCAGGGTTTCAATAGATGGAGAAAGTCCACCATGCAGACAAAATATTTCTGATTCAACCAGTGCGGTGAGAGGAAAGTAATCAAACAGATCTGTAAATGTCTTCCAAACACTAGCATTGCCATATTTCCTCAAGCATTCATCATAGAACCCATAAACTTGAGTAATCTGACGACTTTCATGGTTTCCTCTGAGAATTGTGATGCGCTGTGGATGCCGCACTTTGAGAGCCACCAAAAGTGTGACAATTTCCACGGAATAATAACCACGATCCACATAATCTCCCATAAACAGGTAATTTGTATCTGGGCACTTTCCTCCAATGCGGAAAAGCTCGGCAAGATCATGAAACTGTCCATGTATGTCACCACAAATGGTGACAGGGCTTTTTACCGGCTGCACATTGCTTTCATCTGTTAGTACCTCTTTCGCCTTCTCACATAGTGTCTTGACCTCAGACTCGGATAAAGGCTTGCACTGCATGAGCTGAGCAATTTGTTCATCGAGATTGCCATGTGTGTTGCTTGCAATCATATCTGAGCTCATCTTACGGTGCCGTTTTACACTGATTTCCGATCTTTTTTAGATCTGAAGGGAGTGCGAGCGAGATGACTTGATAACACTTTTGATAATCCGTGCATTATTTATTTAACATTCGTGCCACTTTATTTGATGAATAACACAAAACGTGGCATTTCGTCTAATTTTTTCCTTTAGGGTTTTAAGGTTCTAATTTTCGTCCTTCTTTGTCTTTTTTTGTCTTTGGGTGTTGTAATATGTAATTTGATAACACTTTTCATAATCCGTGCATTATTTATTTAACATTCGTGCCACGGTATTTGATGAATAACACAAAACGTGGCATTTCGTCTTATTTTTTCCTTTAGGGTTTTAAGGTTCTCATATTCGTCCTTTTTTGTCTTTTTTTTGTCTTTGGGTGTTGTAATATGTAATTTGATAACACTTTTGATAATCCGTGCATTATTTATTTAACATTCGTGCCACGGTATTTGATGAATAACACAAAACGTGGCATTTCATCTTATTTTTTCCTTTAGGGTTTTAAGGTTCTCATATTCGTCCTTTTTTGTCTTTTTTTGTCTTTGGGTGTTATGATATGTAATTTGATAACACTTTTAATAATCCGTGCATTATTTATTTAACATTCGTGCCACGTTATTTGATGAATAACACAAAACGTGGCATTTCGTCTTATTTTTTCCTTTAGGGTTTTAAGGTTCTCATATGTAACGCCCCGCCCACGAAACCGAGTCGGAACGTTATTTAATTTGATGGACTGGCCTCACAAACCACCACGAGTCTTTCCAGCACGTTTTGTCCTCACTCACGTGCTCACCGGGACACTTTCCAGTGGGTCACCCATCCTAGAATTACCCCAGGTCAAGCACGCTTAACCTTGGAGTTCTTCTGAATTGGGCTACCGAAAAGAAGATGCATCTTGATGGTATGAGTAGTACATATCAAATCATATCAAACATATCACATCACCCACTCTGGGCCGGGTATTACAATCTCCCCCACTTAAACACTCAACGTCCTCGTTGAGCCCATCCACATCCACACTCAGGACAGTACCAGCCGTGTGAGAGTCATCTCACAATTCCGGACGGCTCCGCTCTGATACCATTTGTAACGCCCCGCCCCCGAAACCGGGTCGGAACGTTATTTAATTTGATGGACTGGCCTCACAAACCACCACGAGTCTTTCCAGCACGTTTTGTCCTCACTCACGTGCTCACCGGGACACTTCCCAGTGGGTCACCCATCCTAGAATTACCCCAGGTCAAGCACGCTTAACCTTGGAGTTCTTCTGAATTGGGCTACCGAAAAGAAGATGCATCTTGATGGTATGAGTAATACATATCAAATCATATCAAACATATCACATCACCCACTCTGGGCCTGGTATTACATCATATTCGTCATTTTTTGTCTTTTTTTGTCTTTGCGTGTTGTAATATGTAATTTGATAACACTTTTGATAATCCGTGCATTATTTATTTAACATTCGTGCCACTTTATTTGATGAATAACACAAAACGTGGCATTTCGTCTTATTTTTTCCTTTAGGGTTTTAAGGTTCTAATTTTCGTCCTTTTTTGTCTTTTTTTGTCTTTGGGTGTTGTAATATGTAATTTGATAACACTTTTCATAATCCGTGCATTATTTATTTAACATTCGTGCCACGGTATTTGATGAATAACACAAAACGTGGCATTTCGTCTTATTTTTTCCTTTAGGGTTTTAAGGTTCTCATATTCGTCCTTTTTTGTCTTTTTTTGTCTTTGGGTGTTATAATATGTAATTTGATAACACTTTTAATAACCCGTGTATTATTTATTTAACATTCGTGCCACGTTATTTGATCAATAACACAAAACGTGGCATTTCGTCTTATTTTTTCCTTTAGGGTTTTAAGGTTCTCATATGTAACGCCCCGCCCCCGAAACCGGGTCGGAACGTTATTTAATCTTATGGACTGGCCTCACAAACCACCACGAGTCTTTCCAGCACGTTTTGTCCTCACTCACGTGCTCACCGGGACACTTCACAGTGGGTCACCCATCCTAGAATTACCCCAGGTCAAGCACGCTTAACCTTGGAGTTCTTCTGAATTGGGCTACCGAAAAGAAGATGCATCTTGATGGTATGAGTAGTACATATCAAATCATATCAAACATATCACATCACCCACTCTGGGCCGGGTATTACAATCTCCCCCACTTAAACACTCAACGTCCTCGTTGAGCCCATCCACATCCACACTCAGGACAGTACCAGCCGTGTGAGAGTCATCTCACAATTCCGGACGGCTCCGCTCTGATACCATTTGTAACGCCCCGCCCCCGAAACCGGGTCGGATCGTTATTTAATTTGATGGACTGGCCTCACAAACCACCACGAGTCTTTCCAGCACGTTTTGTCCTCACTCACGTGCTCACCGGGACACTTCCCAGTGGGTCACCCATCCTAGAATTACCCCAGGTCAAGCACGCTTAACCTTGGAGTTCTTCTGAATTGGGCTACCGAAAAGAAGATGCATCTTGATGGTATGAGTAATACATATCAAATCATATCAAACATATCACATCACCCACTCTGGGCCTGGTATTACATCATATTCGTCATTTTTTGTCTTTTTTTGTCTTTGCGTGTTGTAATATGTAATTTGATAACACTTTTGATAATCCGTGCATTATTTATTTAACATTCGTGCCACTTTATTTGATGAATAACACAAAACGTGGCATTTCGTCTTATTTTTTCCTTTAGGGTTTTAAGGTTCTAATTTTCGTCCTTTTTTGTCTTTTTTTGTCTTTGGGTGTTGTAATATGTAATTTGATAACACTTTTCATAATCCGTGCATTATTTATTTAACATTCGTGCCACGGTATTTGATGAATAACACAAAACGTGGCATTTCGTCTTATTTTTTCCTTTAGGGTTTTAAGGTTCTCATATTCGTCCTTTTTTGTCTTTTTTTGTCTTTGGGTGTTGTAATATGTAATTTGATAACACTTTTGATAATCCGTGCATTATTTATTTAACATTCGTGCCACGGTATTTGATGAATAACACAAAACGTGGCATTTCATCTTATTTTTTCCTTTAGGGTTTTAAGGTTCTCATATTCGTCCTTTTTTGTCTTTTTTTGTCTTTGGGTGTTATAATATGTAATTTGATAACACTTTTAATAATCCGTGTATTATTTATTTAACATTCGTGCCACGTTATTTGATCAATAACACAAAACGTGGCATTTCGTCTTATTTTTTCCTTTAGGGTTTTAAGGTTCTCATATGTAACGCCCCGCCCCCGAAACCGGGTCGGAACGTTATTTAATCTTATGGACTGGCCTCACAAACCACCACGAGTCTTTCCAGCACGTTTTGTCCTCACTCACGTGCTCACCGGGACACTTCACAGTGGGTCACCCATCCTAGAATTACCCCAGGTCAAGCACGCTTAACCTTGGAGTTCTTCTGAATTGGGCTACCGAAAAGAAGATGCATCTTGATGGTATGAGTAGTACATATCAAATCATATCAAACATATCACATCACCCACTCTGGGCCGGGTATTACAATCTCCCCCACTTAAACACTCAACGTCCTCGTTGAGCCCATCCACATCCACACTCACACCCACGTCCACATCCAGGACCGTACCATCCGTGTGAGACTCATCTCACAATTCCGGACGGCTCCACTCTGATACCATTTGTAACGCCCCGCCCCCGAAACCGGGTCGGAACGTTATTTAATTTGATGGACTGGCCTCACAAACCACCACGAGTCTTTCCAGCACGTTTTGTCCTCACTCACGTGCTCACCGGGACACTTGCCGGTGGGTCACCCATCCTAGAATTACCCCAGGTCAAGCACGCTTAACCTTGGAGTTCTTCTGAATTGGGCTACCGAAAAGAAGATGCATCTTGATGGTATAAGTAGTACATATCAAATCATATCAAACATATCACATCACCCACTCTGGTCCTGGTATTACATCATATTCGTCCTTTTTGTCTTTTTTTGTCTTTGCGTGTTGTAATATGTAATTTGATAACACTTTTGATAATCCGTGCATTATTTATTTAACATTCGTGCCACTTTATTTGATGAATAACACAAAACGTGGCATTTCGTCTTATTTTTTCCTTTAGGGTTTTAAGGTTCTCATATTCGTCCTTTTTTGTCTTTTTTTGTCTTTGGGTGTTGTAATATGTAATTTGATAACACTTTTGATAATCCGTGCATTATTTATTTAACATTCGTGCCACTTTATTTGATGAATAACACAAAACGTGGCATTTCGTCTTATTTTTTCCCTTTACGGTTTTAAGGTTCTCATTTTCGTCCTTTTTTGTCTTTTTTTGTCTTTGGGTGTTGTAATATGTAATTTGATAACACTTTTGATAATCCGTGCATTATTTATTTAACATTCGTGCCACTTTATTTGATGAATAACACAAAACGTGGCATTTCGTCTTATTTTTTCCTTTAGGTTTTTAAGGTTCTCATTTTCGTCCTTTTTTGTCTTTTTTTTATCTTTGGGTGTTGTAATATGTAATTTGATAACACTTTTATTAATCCGTACATTATTTATTTAACATTCGTGTCACGGTATTTGATGAATAACACAAAACGTGGCATTTCGTCTTATTTTTTTCTTTAGGGTTTTAAGGTTCTCATATTCGTCCTTTTTTGTCTTTTTTTTGTCTTTGGGTGTTGTAATATGTAATTTGATAACACTTTTGATAATCCGTGCATTATATATTTAACATTCGTGCCACGTTATTTGATGAATAACACAATACGTGGCATTTCTTCTTATTTTTTCCTTTAGGGTTTTAAGGTTCTCATATTCGTCCTTTTTTGTCTTTTTTTTTCTTTGGGTGTTGTAATATGTAATTTGATAACACTTTTGATAATCCGTGCATTATTTATTTAACATTCGTGCCACTTTATTTGATGAATAACACAAAACGTGGCATTTCGTCTTATTTTTTCCTTTAGGTTTTTAAGGTTCTCATTTTCGTCCTTTTTTGTCTTTTTTTGTCTTTGGGTGTTGTAATATGTAATTTGATAACACTTTTGATAATCCGTGCATTATTTATTTAACATTCGTGTCACGGTATTTGATGAATAACACAAAACGTGGCATTTCGTCTTATTTTTTTCTTTAGGGTTTTAAGGTTCTCATATTCGTCCTTTTTTGTCTTTTTTTTGTCTTTGGGTGTTGTAATATGTAATTTGATAACACTTTTGATAATCCGTGCATTATTTATTTAACATTCGTGCCACGTTATTTGATGAATAACACAAAACGTGGCATTTCGTCTTATTTTTTCCTTTAGGCACTACTACAAAAAAGGACTTAAAGGGCGCTTCAGTTTTGACATAGAGAGCACATATCGGCGCCCTTCCAAGAGGCGTTATCTAAGTAAAGGGCGCTTCCGCAAAACGCCCTCTAAGTACTTAAAGGGCGCTTCCGTTAAACGCCCTCTAAGTTTAACTTAGAGGGCGTCGTATGAAGCGCCCTCTAAGTAAGACTAAGAGGGCGCCTCAGGAAGCGCCCTCTAGGTTGATTATATTTATTTTAATACGGAGTATTTCTTTTGTTTCATATAAGCTCAAAATATGATAAAATGGCACAAACAATATATATTGAATAACTACAACATTTAATTAACATTCAAATCATATTTAAAATCATTATCAAATTTATAAATTCAAATATCCATACATTAAAGTCAAATATAAATACACATATATTCGAACATTAATTCATGAAATCAAATATCCGGACATCCAACATTCATCAAATTGTATAGTCGTTGAGGTCTCCTCCTCCTAATCGAGTTCTTGAGTAATTGTCATAATGTGCTTTACCATCCTCGGCATTCAAACTGAAACTTTTTCTCCCTCAGTTTCTCCCTTCACAAAATAAAGAGAATCAAAGTCCAATTATGAATACTACAAAAGAAAAACAAATAAAATAAATTTACAACTAAAACAAACATAATACGACCCTAAGACTACTACATACAAAAGCATTTGAACAAAATAAAGAAACAACCTGACAACAATTTATAAGAATGTTGTACGTGCTCAAATAAAATAAAATAAAAGTTGCCATGGAAACTTTTTTTGTCAAACCATAAGCAAATATTTGCATTTTGCTTCTCCATTTGCTACACTTGAATGTCACTCAAGTAAAAATCTAATTCAGCTAGAAAGACTATACCTCAATTATAATTGGCTTTCCATCTTTTATTGCTTTCTTTAAGTCACCAGCAAGACCTTGAAAAAAATTGGAATGATATTGTTACACTTGCTGGTGTTGTACTCCATTAGTCCATTGTCTATATAAAAGAAATCATGTACCATCATGAAGATAAGCATTTAAGTCATATCCAGTATACTTCATTTGTTTAAGAAGATGAAATACATCAGTAGCTCTCTCTTGCGAACAAAGCAAAGTACCAAATTGTTACAAACTCGCGGCATCAAATGAAGTCCTTTCTCCAGGATATAAATAAAAACATCAACAGCATGGTCAATATTTTGGTCCCTGAGGAGCTAACTAATTAACAGCACGCAGCTAGGAGAAGAGATGTAAGAACTAGACTCCTTAATAATTAAAAAGAGCTCCATAGCCTCCTTTGTTCTTCCAATACAACTGAAATGCTTCACCCGTCCTATTAGTCTTAACCAAACCATCAATCAAACTGCTATAACCACGTACCCCCATAATATACCCGGCTTCCCTAAAAGACTCACTAAGCGAAAGCGCTTGATCGATATGCCCCATCTTACAGAACCCATTCACCAAAACATTATAAATAACATAATCGCCTAATAGATAATTGGCGTGCTCTTTGGTTTTCCATCATAGACAAAATTACATGCAATCGCCTAACAGACAAACATGGGCAGAACCTCGATTCAGTTACCAGTGAACACGGTCTCTATATATTAGCATTTCAGCTTTAAATAAATATCCACCAAAACCAGAAAGAATCTCAATCTAATCCAATCCAGATTTATTACCCAGTTTGTCGGACACTAGATGAACACCAAAAACACTATTAATGGGTTGTTTAACTAGAAATCTTACTATCCACAAAATTATCTACAAAATCATTTGTCCACTCTACCCAGACAACAAACAAATATAAGATTAGAGATTCAGAAAATAAAGACATCATATGCAAGAATGGGAGTTATTTTACCTCCTAATTTGGAATAATTTGGAATATGTGCCTTTGTACCTGCAACAAAAGTTATTTGAGATCTTATTTCAAATAATTACAAACAAAAATCACCAAACAAGTTTAAAAAAGTTATACCTTCTAATTGTTTCAAACTTCAAATTGTTCATAGTTTCAGAAACTCAAAATTCTGAAAACAACCATATAGTTACCTTCAAATTCACCTTGAATAATAGCAAAAATCGGCCTATAATCCACAGAGAAGGCCTTGAACAACTTACCCATATCAAATTGAAGATGAACAAACCAAAATATTAGAAATCAATGTATTTATAATGTGAAATTTTTAGATTTGTTGAGAAAAACACCATAGCTGAAATATTAGATCTTCAAATCTATTAAGGAAAAAGCAGATCTGAAAATCTAAATCCATAATGCGCCCATCAACATGCTCTCGCTAACGAAATCGACGATACTCTCTTCATCAACACTTGTGTTAACTTCCCAACTCGGCCGTTGACAACTATGACTTCGTTCGTCAAAATCGGAATTGTTAGTTAAGTTTAATTTTGACTTCGAATTGGGAGAAGTCAACGACTCTTGAAACGGATGGAAAGAACACGAATTATATAAGAGAATGAAGGGATGAAATTTTGGAGAAGAAAGAGGTTGATGGTAATGTTTCATTGAAACTAAGGGAGGACTGAGGAGGGGGGGGGGGGGGGCGTCTACTGGAACAAGGATGAATAGGTTGGAGTTCCTTTAATTACTAAAATATCTTAGAGGGCGCTTCATTAAATTAATAACTTAGAGGACGCTTATAAGCGCCCTTTAAGTATTTTTTAGAGGGCGTTTTACGGAAGCGCCCTTTAAGTATTTTTTAGAGGGCGCAGTTTGTGAAGCGCCCTTTAAGTACGCGCCCTGCAAGTTAATTTTTGTAGTAGTGAGGGTTTTAAGGTTCTCATATTCGTCCTTTTTCGTCTTTTTTTGTCTTTGGGTGTTGTAATATGTAATTTGATAACACTTTTGATAATCCGTGCATTATTTATTTAACATTCGTGCCACTTTATTTGATGAATAACACAAAACGTGGCGTTTCGTCTTATTTTTTCCTTTAGGGTTTTAAGGTTCTCATTTTCGTCCTTTTTTGTCTTTTTTTGTCTTTGGATGTTGTAATATGTAATTTGATAAGACTTTTGATAATCCGTGCATTATTTATTTAACATTCGTGCCACGGTATTTGATGAATAACACAAAACGTGGCATTTCGTCTTATTTTTTCCTTTAGGGTTTTAAGGTTCTCATTTTCGTCCTTTTTTGTCTTTTTTTGTCTTTGGGTGTTGTAATATGTAATTTGATAACACTTTTCATAATCCGTGCATTATTTATTTAACATTCGTGCCACGGTATTTGATGAATAACACAAAACGTGGCATTTCGTCTTATTTTTTCCTTTAGGGTTTTAAGGTTCTCATATTCGTCCTTTTTTGTCTTTTTTTGTCTTTGGGTGTTGTAATATGTAATTTGATAACACTTTTGATAATCCGTGCATTATTTATTTAGCATTCGTGCCACGTTATTTGATGAATAACACAAAACGTGGCATTTCGTCTTATTTTTTCTTTAGGGTTTTAAGGTTCTCATATTCGTCATTTTTTGTCTTTTTTTGTCTTTGGGTGTTGTAATATGTAATTTGATAACACTTTTCATAATCCGTGCATTATGTATTTAACATTCGTGCCACGGTATTTGATGAATAACACAAAACGTGGCATTTCGTCTTATTTTTTCCTTGAGGGTTTTAAGGTTCTCATATTCGTCCTTTTTTGTCTTTTTTTGTCTTTGGGTGTTGTAATATGTAATTTGATAACACTTTTGATAATCCGTGCATTATATATTTAACATTCGTGCCACGTTATTTGATGAATAACACAATACGTGGCATTTCTTCTTATTTTTTCCTTTAGGGTTTTAAGGTTCTCATATTCGTCCTTTTTTGTCTTTTTTTTTCTTTGGGTGTTGTAATATGTAATTTGATAACACTTTTGATAATCCGTGCATTATTTATTTAACATTCGTGCCACTTTATTTGATGAATAACACAAAACGTGGCATTTCGTCTTATTTTTTCCTTTAGGGTTTTAAGGTTCTCATTTTCGTCCTTTTTTGTCTTTTTTTGTCTTTGGGTGTTGTAATATGTAATTTGATAACACTTTTGATAATCCGTGCATTATTTATTTAACATTCGTGCCACTTTATTTGATGAATAACACAAAACGTGGCATTTCGTCTTATTTTTTCCTTTAGGGTTTTAAGGTTCTCATTTTCGTCCTTTTTTGTCTTTTTTTGTATTTGGGTGTTGTAATATGTAATTTGATAAGACTTTTGATAATCCGTGCATTATTTATTTAACATTCGTGCCACGGTATTTGATGAATAACACAAAACGTGGCATTTCGTCTTATTTTTTCCTTTAGGGTTTTAAGGTTCTCATTTTCGTCCTTTTTTGTCTTTTTTTGTCTTTGGGTGTTGTAATATGTAATTTGATAACACTTTTCATAATCCGTGCATTATTTATTTAACATTCGTGCCACGGTATTTGATGAATAACACAAAACGTGGCATTTCGTCTTATTTTTTCCTTTAGGGTTTTAAGGTTCTCATATTCGTCCTTTTTTGTCTTTTTTTTGTCTTTGGGTGTTGTAATATGTAATTTGATAACACTTTTGATAATCCGTGCATTATTTATTTAGCATTCGTGCCACGTTATTTGATGAATAACACAAAACGTGGCATTTCGTCTTATTTTTTCTTTAGGGTTTTAAGGTTCTCATATTCGTCATTTTTTTTCTTTTTTTGTCTTTGGGTGTTGTAATATGTAATTTGATAACACTTTTCATAATCCGTGCATTATGTATTTAACATTCGTGCCACGGTATTTGATGAATAACACAAAACGTGGCATTTCGTCTTATTTTTTCCTTGAGGGTTTTAAGGTTCTCATATTCGTCCTTTTTTGTCTTTTTTGTCTTTGGGTGTTGTAATATGTAATTTGATAACACTTTTGATAATCCGTGCATTATATATTTAACATTCGTGCCACGTTATTTGATGAATAACACAATACGTGGCATTTCTTCTTATTTTTTCCTTTAGGGTTTTAAGGTTCTCATATTCGTCCTTTTTTGTCTTTTTTTTTCTTTGGGTGTTGTAATATGTAATTTGATAACACTTTTGATAATCCGTGCATTATTTATTTAACATTCGTGCCACTTTATTTGATGAATAACACAAAACGTGGCATTTCGTCTTATTTTTTCCTTTAGGGTTTTAAGGTTCTCATTTTCGTCCTTTTTTGTCTTTTTTTGTCTTTGGGTGTTGTAATATGTAATTTGATAACACTTTTGATAATCCGTGCATTATTTATTTAACATTCGTGCCACTTTATTTGATGAATAACACAAAACGTGGCATTTCGTCTTATTTTTTCCTTTAGGGTTTTAAGGTTCTCATTTTCGTCCTTTTTTGTCTTTTTTTGTATTTGGGTGTTGTAATATGTAATTTGATAAGACTTTTGATAATCCGTGCATTATTTATTTAACATTCGTGCCACGGTATTTGATGAATAACACAAAACGTGGCATTTCGTCTTATTTTTTCCTTTAGGGTTTTAAGGTTCTCATTTTCGTCCTTTTTTGTCTTTTTTTGTCTTTGGGTGTTGTAATATGTAATTTGATAACACTTTTCATAATCCGTGCATTATTTATTTAACATTCGTGCCACGGTACTTGATGAATAACACAAAACGTGGCATTTCGTCTTATTTTTTCCTTTAGGGTTTTAAGGTTCTCATATTCGTCCTTTTTTGTCTTTTTTTTTGTCTTTGGGAGTTGTAATATGTAATTTGATAACACTTTTGATAATCCGTGCATTATTTATTTAACATTCGTGCCACGTTATTTGATGAATAACACAAAACGTGGCATTTCGTCTTATTTTTTCCTTTAGGGTTTTAAGGTTCTCATATTCGTCATTTTTTGTCTTTTTTTGTCTTTGGGTGTTGTAATATGTAATTTGATAACACTTTTCATAATCCGTGCATTATGTATTTAACATTCGTGCCACGGTATTTGATGAATAACACAAAACGTGGCATTTCGTCTTATTTTTTCCTTGAGGGTTTTAAGGTTCTCATATTCGTCCTTTTTTGTCTTTTTTTGTCTTTGGGTGTTGTAATATGTAATTTGATAACACTTTTGATAATCCGTGCATTATTTATTTAACATTCGTGCCACGTTATTTGATGAATAACACAATACGTGGCATTTCGTCTTATTTTTTCCTTTAGGGTTTTAAGGTTCTCATATTCGTCCTTTTTTGTCTTTTTTTTTCTTTGGGTGTTGTAATATGTAATTTGATAACACTTTTGATAATCCGTGCATTATTTATTTAACATTCGTGCCACTTTATTTGATGAATAACACAAAACGTGGCATTTCGTCTTATTTTTTCCTTTAGGGTTTTAAGGTTCTCATATTCGTCTTTTTTGTTTTTTTTTTCTTTGGGTGTTGTAATATGTAATTTGATAACACTTTTGATAATCCGTGCATTATTTATTTAACATTCGTGCCACTTTATTTGATGAATAATACAAAACGTGGCATTTCGTCTTATTTTTTCCTTTAGGATTTTAAGGTTCTCATATTCGTCCTTTTTTGTCTTTTTTTTTCTTTGGGTGTTGTAATATGTAATTTGATAACACTTTTGATAATCCGTGCATTATTTATTTAACATTCGTGCCACGTTATTTGATGAATAACACAATACGTGGCATTTCGTCTTATTTTTTCCTTTAGGGTTTTAAGGTTCTCATATTCGTCCTTTTTTGTCTTTTTTTGTCTTTGGGTGTTGTAATATGTAATTTGATAACACTTTTGATAATCCGTGCATTATTTATTTAACATTCGTGCCACTTTATTTGATGAATAACACAAAACGTGGCATTTCGTCTTATTTTTTCCTTTAGAGTTTTAAGGTTCTCATTTTCGTCCTTTTTTGTCTTTTTTTGTCTTTGGGTGTTGTAATATGTAATTTGATAACACTTTTGATAATCCGTGCATTATTTATTTAACATTCGTGCCACTTTATTTGATGAATAACACAAAACGTGGCATTTCGTCTTATTTTTTCCTTTAGGGTTTTAAGGTTCTCATTTTCGTCCTTTTTTGTCTTTTTTTGTATTTGGGTGTTGTAATATGTAATTTGATAAGACTTTTGATAATCCGTGCATTATTTATTTAACATTCGTGCCACGGTATTTGATGAATAACACAAAACGTGGCATTTCGTCTTATTTTTTCCTTTAGGGTTTTAAGGTTCTCATTTTCGTCCTTTTTTGTCTTTTTTTGTCTTTGGGTGTTGTAATATGTAATTTGATAACACTTTTCATAATCCGTGCATTATTTATTTAACATTCGTGCCACGGTACTTGATGAATAACACAAAACGTGGCATTTCGTCTTATTTTTTCCTTTAGGGTTTTAAGGTTCTCATATTCGTCCTTTTTTGTCTTTTTTTGTCTTTGGGTGTTGTAATATGTAATTTGATAACACTTTTGATAATCCGTGCATTATTTATTTAACATTCGTGCCACGTTATTTGATGAATAACACAAAACGTGGCATTTCGTCTTATTTTTTCCTTTAGGGTTTTAAGGTTCTCATATTCGTCCTTTTTTGTCTTTTTTTGTCTTTGGGTGTTGTAATATGTAATTTGATAACACTTTTGATAATCCGTGCATTATTTATTTAACATTCGTGCCACTTTATTTGATGAATAACACAAAACGTGGCATTTCGTCTTATTTTTTCCTTTAGGGTTTTAAGGTTCTCATTTTCGTCCTTTTTTGTCTTTTTTTGTCTTTGGGTGTTGTAATATGTAATTTGATAACACTTTTGATAATCCGTGCATTATTTATTTAACATTCGTGCCACTTTATTTGATGAATAACACAAAACGTGGCATTTCGTCTTATTTTTTCCTTTAGGGTTTTAAGGTTCTCATTTTCGTCCTTTTTTGTCTTTTTTTGTCTTTGGGTGTTGTAATATGTAATTTGATAACACTTTTGATAATCCGTGCATTATTTATTTAACATTCGTGCCACGGTATTTGATGAATAACACAAAACGTGGCATTTCGTCTTATTTTTTCCTTTAGGGTTTTAAGGTTCTCATTTTCGTCCTTTTTTGTCTTTTTTTGTCTTTGGGTGTTGTAATATGTAATTTGATAACACTTTTAATAATCCGTGCATTATTTATTTAACATTCGTGCCACGGTACTTGATGAATAACACAAAACGTGGCATTTCGTCTTATTTTTTCCTTTAGGGTTTTAAGGTTCTCATATTCGTCCTTTTTTGTCTTTTTTTTGTCTTTGGGTGTTGTAATATGTAATTTGATAACACTTTTGATAATCCGTGCATTATTTATTTAACATTCGTGCCACGTTATTTGATGAATAACACAAAACGTGGCATTTCGTCTTATTTTTTCCTTTAGGGTTTTAAGGTTCTCATATTCGTCCTTTTTTGTCTTTTTTTGTCTTTGGGTGTTGTAATATGTAATTTGATAACACTTTTATAATCCGTGCATTATTTATTTAACATTCGTGCCACGGTATTTGATGAATAACACAAAACGTGGCATTTCGTCTTATTTTTTCCTTTAGGGTTTTAAGGTTCTCATATTCGTCCTTTTTTGTCTTTTTTTGTCTTTGGGTGTTGTAATATGTAATTTGATAACACTTTTGATAATCCGTGCATTATTTATTTAACATTCGTGCCACGTTATTTGATGAATAACACAAAACGTGGCATTTCGTCTTATTTTTTCCTTTAGGGTTTTAAGGTTCTCATATTCGTCCTTTTTTGTCTTTTTTTGTCTTTGGGTGTTGTAATATGTAATTTGATAACACTTTTGATAATCCGTGCATTATTTATTTAACATTCGTGCCACTTTATTTGATGAATAACACAAAACGTGGCATTTCGTCTTATTTTTTCCTTTAGGGTTTTAAGGTTCTCATATTCGTCTTTTTTGTCTTTTTTTTTCTTTGGGTGTTGTAATATGTAATTTGATAACACTTTTGATAATCCGTGCATTATTTATTTAACATTCGTGCCACTTTATTTGATGAATAACACAAAACGTGGCATTTCGTCTTATTTTTTCCTTTAGGGTTTTAAGGTTCTCATATTCGTCCTTTTTTGTCTTTTTTTGTCTTTGGGTGTTGTAATATGTAATTTGATAACACTTTTGATAATCCGTGCATTATTTATTTAACATTCGTGCCACGTTATTTGATGAATAACACAAAACGTGGCATTTCGTCTTATTTTTTCCTTTAGGGTTTTAAGGTTCTCATATTCGTCCTTTTTTGTCTTTTTTTGTCTTTGGGTGTTGTAATATGTAATTTGATAACACTTTTGATAATCCGTGCATTATTTATTTAACATTCGTGCCACTTTATTTGATGAATAACACAAAACGTGGCATTTCGTCTTATTTTTTCCTTTAGAGTTTTAAGGTTCTCATTTTCGTCCTTTTTTGTCTTTTTTTGTCTTTGGGTGTTGTAATATGTAATTTGATAACACTTTTGATAATCCGTGCATTATTTATTTAACATTCGTGCCACTTTATTTGATGAATAACACAAAACGTGGCATTTCGTCTTATTTTTTCCTTTAGGGTTTTAAGGTTCTCATTTTCGTCCTTTTTTGTCTTTTTTTGTCTTTGGGTGTTGTAATATGTAATTTGATAACACTTTTGATAATCCGTGCATTATTTATTTAACATTCGTGCCACGGTATTTGATGAATAACACAAAACGTGGCATTTCGTCTTATTTTTTCCTTTAGGGTTTTAAGGTTCTCATTTTCGTCCTTTTTTGTCTTTTTTTGTCTTTGGGTGTTGTAATATGTAATTTGATAACACTTTTAATAATCCGTGCATTATTTATTTAACATTCGTGCCACGGTATTTGATGAATAACACAAAACGTGGCATTTCGTCTTATTTTTTCCTTTAGGGTTTTAAGGTTCTCATATTCGTCCTTTTTTGTCTTTTTTTGTCTTTGGGTGTTGTAATATGTAATTTGATAACACTTTTGATAATCCGTGCATTATTTATTTAACATTCGTGCCACGTTATTTGATGAATAACACAAAACGTGGCATTTCGTCTTATTTTTTCCTTTAGGGTTTTAAGGTTCTCATATTCGTCCTTTTTTGTCTTTTTTTGTCTTTGGGTGTTGTAATATGTAATTTGATAACACTTTTGATAATCCGTGCATTATTTATTTAACATTCGTGCCACTTTATTTGATGAATAACACAAAACGTGGCATTTCGTCTTATTTTTTCCTTTAGGGTTTTAAGGTTCTCATTTTCGTCCTTTTTTGTCTTTTTTTGTCTTTGGGTGTTGTAATATGTAATTTGATAACACTTTTGATAATCCGTGCATTATTTATTTAACATTCGTGCCACTTTATTTGATGAATAACACAAAACGTGGCATTTCGTCTTATTTTTTCCTTTAGGGTTTTAAGGTTCTCATTTTCGTCCTTTTTTGTCTTTTTTTGTCTTTGGGTGTTGTAATATGTAATTTGATAACACTTTTGATAATCCGTGCATTATTTATTTAACATTCGTGCCACGGTATTTGATGAATAACACAAAACGTGGCATTTCGTCTTATTTTTTCCTTTAGGGTTTTAAGGTTCTCATTTTCGTCCTTTTTTGTCTTTTTTTGTCTTTGGGTGTTGTAATATGTAATTTGATAACACTTTTGATAATCCGTGCATTATTTATTTAACATTCGTGCCACGGTATTTGATGAATAACACAAAACGTGGCATTTCGTCTTATTTTTTCCTTTAGGGTTTTAAGGTTCTCATATTCGTCCTTTTTTGTCTTTTTTTTGTCTTTGGGTGTTGTAATATGTAATTTGATAACACTTTTGATAATCCGTGCATTATTTATTTAACATTCGTGCCACGTTATTTGATGAATAACACAAAACGTGGCATTTCGTCTTATTTTTTCCTTTAGGGTTTTAAGGTTCTCATATTCGTCATTTTTTGTCTTTTTTTGTCTTTGGGTGTTGTAATATGTAATTTGATAACACTTTTCATAATCCGTGCATTATGTATTTAACATTCGTGCCACGGTATTTGATGAATAACACAAAACGTGGCATTTCGTCTTATTTTTTCCTTGAGGGTTTTAAGGTTCTCATATTCGTCCTTTTTTGTCTTTTTTTGTCTTTGGGTGTTGTAATATGTAATTTGATAACACTTTTGATAATCCGTGCATTATATATTTAACATTCGTGCCACGTTATTTGATGAATAACACAATACGTGGCATTTCGTCTTATTTTTTCCTTTAGGGTTTTAAGGTTCTCATATTCGTCCTTTTTTGTCTTTTTTTTTCTTTGGGTGTTGTAATATGTAATTTGATAACACTTTTGATAATCCGTGCATTATTTATTTAACATTCGTGCCACTTTATTTGATGAATAACACAAAACGTGGCATTTCGTCTTATTTTTTCCTTTAGGGTTTTAAGGTTCTCATATTCGTCTTTTTTGTTTTTTTTGTCTTTGGGTGTTGTAATATGTAATTTGATAACACTTTTGATAATCCGTGCATTATTTATTTAACATTCGTGCCACTTTATTTGATGAATAATACAAAACGTGGCATTTCGTCTTATTTTTTCCTTTAGGATTTTAAGGTTCTCATATTCGTCCTTTTTTGTCTTTTTTTGTCTTTGGGTGTTGTAATATGTAATTTGATAACACTTTTGATAATCCGTGCATTATTTATTTAACATTCGTGCCACGTTATTTGATGAATAACACAATACGTGGCATTTCGTCTTATTTTTTCCTTTAGGGTTTTAAGGTTCTCATATTCGTCCTTTTTTGTCTTTTTTTGTCTTTGGGTGTTGTAATATGTAATTTGATAACACTTTTGATAATCCGTGCATTATTTATTTAACATTCGTGCCACTTTATTTGATGAATAACACAAAACGTGGCATTTCGTCTTATTTTTTCCTTTAGAGTTTTAAGGTTCTCATTTTCGTCCTTTTTTGTCTTTTTTTGTCTTTGGGTGTTGTAATATGTAATTTGATAACACTTTTGATAATCCGTGCATTATTTATTTAACATTCGTGCCACTTTATTTGATGAATAACACAAAACGTGGCATTTCGTCTTATTTTTTCCTTTAGGGTTTTAAGGTTCTCATTTTCGTCCTTTTTTGTCTTTTTTTGTATTTGGGTGTTGTAATATGTAATTTGATAAGACTTTTGATAATCCGTGCATTATTTATTTAACATTCGTGCCACGGTATTTGATGAATAACACAAAACGTGGCATTTCGTCTTATTTTTTCCTTTAGGGTTTTAAGGTTCTCATTTTCGTCCTTTTTTGTCTTTTTTTGTCTTTGGGTGTTGTAATATGTAATTTGATAACACTTTTCATAATCCGTGCATTATTTATTTAACATTCGTGCCACGGTACTTGATGAATAACACAAAACGTGGCATTTCGTCTTATTTTTTCCTTTAGGGTTTTAAGGTTCTCATATTCGTCCTTTTTTGTCTTTTTTTTTGTCTTTGGGAGTTGTAATATGTAATTTGATAACACTTTTGATAATCCGTGCATTATTTATTTAACATTCGTGCCACGTTATTTGATGAATAACACAAAACGTGGCATTTCGTCTTATTTTTTCCTTTAGGGTTTTAAGGTTCTCATATTCGTCATTTTTTGTCTTTTTTTGTCTTTGGGTGTTGTAATATGTAATTTGATAACACTTTTCATAATCCGTGCATTATGTATTTAACATTCGTGCCACGGTATTTGATGAATAACACAAAACGTGGCATTTCGTCTTATTTTTTCCTTGAGGGTTTTAAGGTTCTCATATTCGTCCTTTTTTGTCTTTTTTTGTCTTTGGGTGTTGTAATATGTAATTTGATAACACTTTTGATAATCCGTGCATTATATATTTAACATTCGTGCCACGTTATTTGATGAATAACACAATACGTGGCATTTCTTCTTATTTTTTCCTTTAGGGTTTTAAGGTTCTCATATTCGTCCTTTTTTGTCTTTTTTTTTCTTTGGGTGTTGTAATATGTAATTTGATAACACTTTTGATAATCCGTGCATTATTTATTTAACATTCGTGCCACTTTATTTGATGAATAACACAAAACGTGGCATTTCGTCTTATTTTTCCTTTAGGGTTTTAAGGTACTCATATTCGTCTTTTTTTGTTTTTTTTTTCTTTGGGTGTTGTAATATGTAATTTGATAACACTTTTGATAATCCGTGCATTATTTATTTAACATTCGTGCCACTTTATTTGATGAATAATACAAAACGTGGCATTTCGTCTTATTTTTTCCTTTAGGATTTTAAGGTTCTCATATTCGTCCTTTTTTGTCTTTTTTTTTCTTTGGGTGTTGTAATATGTAATTTGATAACACTTTTGATAATCCGTGCATTATATATTTAACGTTCGTGCCACGTTATTTGATGAATAACACAATACGTGGCATTTCTTCTTATTTTTTCCTTTAGGGTTTTAAGGTTCTCATATTCGTCCTTTTTTGTCTTTTTTTTTCTTTGGGTGTTGTAATATGTAATTTGATAACACTTTTGATAATCCGTGCATTATTTATTTAACATTCGTGCCACTTTATTTGATGAATAACACAAAACGTGGCATTTCGTCTTATTTTTTCCTTTAGGGTTTTAAGGTTCTCATTTTCGTCCTTTTTTGTCTTTTTTTGTCTTTGGGTGTTGTAATATGTAATTTGATAACACTTTTGATAATCCGTGCATTATTTATTTAACATTCGTGCCACTTTATTTGATGAATAACACAAAACGTGGCATTTCGTCTTATTTTTTCCTTTAGGGTTTTAAGGTTCTCATTTTCGTCCTTTTTTGTCTTTTTTTGTATTTGGGTGTTGTAATATGTAATTTGATAAGACTTTTGATAATCCGTGCATTATTTATTTAACATTCGTGCCACGGTATTTGATGAATAACACAAAACGTGGCATTTCGTCTTATTTTTTCCTTTAGGGTTTTAAGGTTCTCATTTTCGTCCTTTTTTGTCTTTTTTTGTCTTTGGGTGTTGTAATATGTAATTTGATAACACTTTTCATAATCCGTGCATTATTATTTAACATTCGTGCCACGGTACTTGATGAATAACACAAAACGTGGCATTTCGTCTTATTTTTTCCTTTAGGGTTTTAAGGTTCTCATATTCGTCCTTTTTTGTCTTTTTTTTGTCTTTGGGTGTTGTAATATGTAATTTGATAACACTTTTGATAATCCGTGCATTATTTATTTAACATTCGTGCCACGTTATTTGATGAATAACACAAAACGTGGCATTTCGTCTTATTTTTTCCTTTAGGGTTTTAAGGTTCTCATATTCGTCATTTTTTGTCTTTTTTTGTCTTTGGGTGTTGTAATATGTAATTTGATAACACTTTTCATAATCCGTGCATTATGTATTTAACATTCGTGCCACGGTATTTGATGAATAACACAAAACGTGGCATTTCGTCTTATTTTTTCCTTGAGGGTTTTAAGGTTCTCATATTCGTCCTTTTTTGTCTTTTTTTGTCTTTGGGTGTTGTAATATGTAATTTTTTTTTTTTTTTTTTTTAAATAAAGCCCCGAGGCTTTTGTTTTATTAAAATACACATAAAGGTTCAGAGCCGAAGCCCAATACATAAGGAGGGACAGGATAAGTTCCCGCACACCATTAAATGAAAAACATAATAAAAAGTACTAAAATAAAAAGCAACCTAGAGTGCGCGATTACGCTCCTCGGAGAACTTTAAGTTCCGCCTGCAGCTGCCGTTTTTGAGGCGAGTCCCTCTTCATCTTTTGGATACGAGCATATAACTGCTCTATGTTGTATTCTGGATCAAGTGAGAAGTCGCCCCGTGGTTTGTGCCCTTGTCTTGGCTTGGGAGTAACCGTGGTAGATGAGGCTTGTGTGCCTAAGGTCCGTTCTCGTGGTGTGGCGGTGTCGTGTAAGGTTCTCTTTTTTTTGTGCGTGACAACCTGCCAGCCCTTCTCAGCAACTGACTCTTTGTGTTGCAGCGAGTCCTTGCGCACTGCCTCCTCGAGATCGCAGGTAACCTTCCATTGGTAGAAGTCTGCCATAACACTTGCTGATTTGATAACACTTTTGATAATCCGTGCATTATATATTTAACATTCGTGCCACGTTATTTGATGAATAACACAATACGTGGCATTTCTTCTTATTTTTTCCTTTAGGGTTTTAAGGTTCTCATATTCGTCATTTTTTGTCTTTTTTTTTCTTTGGGTGTTGTAATATGTAATTTTTTTTTTTTTTTTTTTTTTATGCAAAACCCACAGGGGTTACGTGTTACCATTCAAACAAAGAAATACATAGTCTCGCGAGCGTATCGCAGTAGAAAGCAATATAAGACAAGTAAATAAACTAGGGCTCTCCTTAATGGTAGTTTAGGAAGTCTAGCAAGATGGAAGGCAAGGAAGGACCCCCAGAACCTCTCTTCATGACAAGGGCCAAGTCTCCAAACCGCTGCATGGGATACATACACCCCTCATCCCCCCCTCCTGCATCTCTGCAAGGGTGTATGCACTTACCACACCAGTCCCCCCATCCCTGCGGTAAGAGAACCTTGCCTCCAGCAAGCATCAGGACAAGGACCAAGTCTCCAAACCACTGCATGGGGTGCATACACCCTTCAACCCCCCCTCCTGCATCTCTGCAAGAGTGTATGCACTTGCCATGTCAAAAACCCCCAATCCCTGTGGTAAGAGAACCTTGCCCAACAGCAAGCTAGAGAAGAGAGAAAGTGGAAGTCCCAGCCGTACCTCCGGATCCAGCGCTAGAAAACACCCAAACCCCAGAATAGCAGAGCCCCTGAAAAGTACACATATGCGCTCTAGAAAACAAAGGGAGCGCGCTCAGCAAGACAATCTATAGGTAACAATGCCCTCAGAGGCGGACGCAATTAATCTGTCCCCGCTGGCTCAGGCAAGAGTGGACCATAATAGCAGACGACCCCATCAGATGTGACCCGAAGCTCTGTAGTCGAAACCAAACCTCCAATGCTCATGTACCTGCAAAATGAACACAATCAACCTCCAGAGGTTCCGTCACTCCCTCACAGGAGATCAGAAGGCCATTAACATAAATAGCCCCCTGGAGATAGGTGCTAATGATGTACCCCCCCCGCTTGAGGTCGACATTAGATAAAATTACTCCCGCGGATCTCCTGCAAACCATAGCAACAATGACATTAGCAATATAAGGCATGGGGTTGTCGATATTTCCTTTTTTATTATTGTTTATTTTCCTTTTTTTTTATTTTCCTTAGCCATAACGGAGGAGCTAGGCACGGCCTCTACGGATGTAGGGCACTCCAATCTGCTCCAACCGAACAATGGCTCGAAGCCTTGGGTGCTCTTCCCCCGGGCGCCAATGGTATATAGCATTTGTCGTCGCCGCGTGCTTAGCCATGAAATCTGCTGCCTGGTTGCGTTCCCGCCAGACATGCTGTATCTCGGCCCCCATTTCCTTTAGTAACCGTTGAGCCAGAAGGATTTGTGAGCTCAAAGTCCAGTGCCCTCTTAAGTGGCTCAACGCATGTAACAGCTGGATCGAATCCGTTTCAACCTGCAATTGAGTAAAAGAGTGCTCCAAGCACCATGTTAGAGAAATAATAAGAGCTTGAAGCTCAGCATCAAATGAAGACGCAGCAATAATTGGGCTAGCATGCGCCCAGAGCATATTGCCCTGATCATCACGAAGAATAGCCCCAGCCCCTGCTTGCTGTGACCCATAAGAGCCGTCAACATTTAACTTCGCCATACCCGGTGGAGGCCGTATCCAACCCACCACGATAGACCTGGTAAGTACTGGCGCAGTAAGGAGGCACTGCCATTTACGAGCGACCTCTAAATCACCCTTCCAAGCATCTATTCGGCCGTAGCCTGCACGACACCAAGATACAACTGTCCATTTAACACGCCCAAGGATCAGGGACGCCTTAAATGGAAGGCCTTGATGCTTTGATTTGTTCCAAGCTTCCCAAATAGCATAAAGAGTGACAATGGGAATCAGCTGCCTAATATGACCCTTACGCGAAGTAGTAAAGCTCCAAACTTGAAAAACATGCCGGATAGAACGAAACTGTAGAGCAGAAATACCAAAGTCGTGACCCAGTTGCTCCCAAACATCTCGCACCACAGCATTCTTTATAAAAACATGGATAATCCGTGCATTATTTATTTAACATTCGTGCCACTTTAATTGATGAATAACACAAAACGTGGCATTTCGTCTTATTTTTTCCTTTAGGGTTTTAAGGTACTCATATTCGTCTTTTTTTGTTTTTTTTTCTTTGGGTGTTGTAATATGTAATTTGATAACACTTTTGATAATCCGTGCATTATTTATTTAACATTCGTGCCACTTTATTTGATGAATAATACAAAACGTGGCATTTCGTCTTATTTTTTCCTTTAGGATTTTAAGGTTCTCATATTCGTCCTTTTTTGTCTTTTTTTTTCTTTGGGTGTTGTAATATGTAATTTGATAACACTTTTGATAATCCGTGCATTATTTATTTAACATTCGTGCCACTTTATTTGATGAATAACACAAAACGTGGCATTTCGTCTTATTTTTTCCTTTAGGGTTTTAAGGTTCTCATTTTCGTCCTTTTTTGTCTTTTTTTGTCTTTGGGTGTTTTAATATGTAATTTGATAACACTTTTGATGATCCGTGCATTATGTATTTAACATTCGTGCCACCGTATTTGATGAATAACACAAAACGTGGCATTTCGTCTTATTTTTTCCTTGAGGGTTTTAAGGTTCTCATATTCGTCCTTTTTTGTCTTTTTTTGTCTTTGGGTGTTGTAATATGTAATTTGATAACACTTTTGATAATCCGTGCATTATTTATTTAACATTCGTGCCACGTTATTTGATGAATAACACAAAACGTGGCATTTCGTCTTATTTTTTCCTTTAGGGTTTTAAGGTTCTCATATTCGTCATTTTTTGTCTTTTTTTGTCTTTGGGTGTTGTAATATGTAATTTGATAACACTTTTCATAATCCGTGCATTATGTATTTAACATTCGTGCCACGGTATTTG
The DNA here is from genome assembly GCA_003412495.2 of Echium plantagineum. NCBI lineage: Eukaryota > Viridiplantae > Streptophyta > Magnoliopsida > Boraginales > Boraginaceae > Echium > Echium plantagineum. The sequence goes on from QFAX02000562.1 coordinate 87,232, forward strand.
ATGAATAACACAAAACGTGGCATTTCGTCTTATTTTTTCCTTGAGGGTTTTACGGTTCTCATATTCGTCCTTTTTTGTCTTTTTTTGTCTTTGGGTGTTGTAATATGTAATTTGATAACACTTTTGATAATCCGTGCATTATATATTTAACATTCGTGGTCAATGCTCCACTGTAGAAGGTTGACCATCGCATTTGATGAATAACACAATACGTGGCATTTCTTCTTATTTTTTCCTTTAGGGTTTTAAGGTTCTCATATTCGTCCTTTTTTGTCTTTTTTTTTCTTTGGGTGTTGTAATATGTAATTTGATAACACTTTTGATAATCCGTGCATTATTTATTTAACATTCGTGTCACGGTATTTGATGAATAACACAAAACGTGGCATTTCGTCTTATTTTTTTCTTTAGGGTTTTAAGGTTCTCATATTCGTCCTTTTTTGTCTTTTTTTTGTCTTTGGGTGTTGTAATATGTAATTTGGTAACACTTCTGATAATCCGTGCATTATTTATTTAACATTCGTGCCACGTTATTTGATGAATAACACAAAACGTGGCATTTCGTCTTATTTTTTCCTTTAGGGTTTTAAGGTTCTCATATTCGTCCTTTTTCGTCTTTTTTTGTCTTTGGGTGTTGTAATATGTAATTTGATAACACTTTTGATAATCCGTGCATTATTTATTTAACATTCGTGCCACTTTATTTGATGAATAACACAAAACGTGGCATTTCGTCTTATTTTTTCCTTTAGGGTTTTAAGGTTCTCATTTTCGTCCTTTTTTGTCTTTTTTTGTCTTTGGGTGTTGTAATATGTAATTTGATAACACTTTTCATAATCCGTGCATTATTTATTTAACATTCGTGCCACGGTATTTGATGAATAACACAAAACGTGGCATTTCGTCTTATTTTTTCCTTTAGGGTTTTAAGGTTCTCATATTCGTCCTTTTTTGTCTTTTTTTTGTCTTTGGGTGTTGTAATATGTAATTTGATAACACTTTTGATAATCCATGCATTATTTATTTAACATTCGTGCCACGTTATTTGATGAATAACACAAAACGTGGCATTTCGTCTTATTTTTTCCTTTAGGGTTTTAAGGTACTCATATTCGTCTTTTTTTGTCTTTTTTTTCTTTGGGTGTTGTAATATGTAATTTGATAACACTTTTGATAATCCGTGCATTATTTATTTAACATTCGTGCCACTTTATTTGATGAATAATACAAAACGTGGCATTTCGTCTTATTTTTTCCTTTAGGATTTTAAGGTTCTCATATTCTTCCTTTTTTGTCTTTTTTTTTCTTTGGGTGTTGTAATATGTAATTTGATAACACTTTTGATAATCCGTGCATTATTTATTTAACATTCGTGCCACTTTATTTGATGAATAACACAAAACGTGGCATTTCGTCTTATTTTTTCCTTTAGGGTTTTAAGGTTCTCATTTTCGTCCTTTTTTGTCTTTTTTTGTCTTTGGGTGTTTTAATATGTAATTTGATAACACTTTTGATGATCCGTGCATTATGTATTTAACATTCGTGCCACGGTATTTGATGAATAACACAAAACGTGGCATTTCGTCTTATTTTTTCCTTGAGGGTTTTAAGGTTCTCATATTCGTCCTTTTTTGTCTTTTTTTGTCTTTGGGTGTTGTAATATGTAATTTGATAACACTTTTGATAATCCGTGCATTATTTATTTAACATTCGTGCCACGTTATTTGATGAATAAAACAATACGTGGCATTTCTTCTTATTTTTTTCTTTAGGGTTTTAAGGTTCTCATATTCGTCCTTTTTTTTCTTTTTTTTTCTTTGGGTGTTGTAATATGTAATTTGATAACACTTTTGATAATCCGTGCATTATTTATTTAACATTCGTGCCACGTTATTTGATGAATAACACAAAACGTGGCATTTCGTCTTATTTTTTCCTTTAGGGTTTTAAGGTTCTCATATTCGTCCTTTTTTGTCTTTTTTTGTCTTTGGGTGTTGTAATATGTAATTTGATAACACTTTTGATAATCCGTGCATTATTTATTTAACATTCGTGCCACTTTATTTGATGAATAACACAAAACGTGGCATTTCGTCTTATTTTTTCCTTTAGGGTTTTAAGGTTCTCATTTTCGTCCTTTTTTGTCTTTTTTTGTCTTTGGGTGTTGTAATATGTAATTTGATAACACTTTTGATAATGCGTGCATTATTTATTTAACATTCGTGTCACGGTATTTGATGAATAACACAAAACGTGGCATTTCGTCTTATTTTTTTCTTTAGGGTTTTAAGGTTCTCATATTCGTCCTTTTTTGTCTTTTTTTGTCGTTGGGTGTTGTAATATGTAATTTGATAACACTTTTGATAATCCGTGCAATTATTTATTTAACATTCGTGCCAATTGATTTGATGAATACACAAACGTGAATTGCGTCTTATTTTTACCGTACGGGTTTTAAGAGTTCTCATATTCGTCCTTTTTTGTCTTTTTTTGTCTTTGGGTGTTGTATTCATTTTCTATGCGTTTGACATATCAAAAGAAACAAGAGGCATTGCTCATTTGCTAAACCTTGATATATCAATTAGTAATGTTAACATTGCTCCTTTGAGATTGCGTTTGTGGTGGAACTGTTTATCTTGTTAATCAGCACACAAGTCGCATTTACTCAATCTTGGGTATTTTTGTAGTTCCTTTTTTTTGCTAGAGACAATCTGCCAATCTTGCCCCGAATTTGGGTCTTTTGCCTCTTTAGCAATGTCCTTCTTGATCTCCTCTTCAATTGCTCTATTAATGTGCTTCTTGTAAAATGTAGCCAAGAGAAATTCACCAGCATACTCTTTTTGTTTCTTTGTCTGAGTATGAAGGTCGGAGATATAGAATGATAGCGTATTTTTATAAACTCTCATAATGCTTCCATTTTGGTGTTTTGCAGCTTCGTTTTGGACCTTCAAAGGATTGTCGTTTACCATTTTGATTCTCCCAGTATCGGTATTCCATTTTGTCTTTGGGTGTTGTAATATGTAATTTGATAACACTTTTGATAATCCGTGCATTATTTATTTAACATTCGTGCCACGGTATTTGATGAATAACACAAGACGTGGCATTTCGTCTTATTTTTTCCTTTAGGGTTTTAAGGTTCTCATTTTCTTCCTTTTTTGTCTTTTTTTGTCTTTGGGTGTTGTAATATGTAATTTTTTTTTTTAAGCAAAACCCAACAGGGGTTACATGTTACCATTCAAATAAAACAAATACAAAGTCTCGCGAGCGCATCACATCAGTAATCAATGTAAGCGAAGAAAATGAACTAGAGCCCTCCGTAATGGAATTTTAGGACGTCTAGCAAGATAGAAGGCAAAGTGGGACCCCAAAACTCCTATCCAGGACAAGGACCAAGTCTCCAAACCGCTGCATGGGATACATACACCCTTCAACCCCCCCTCCTGCATCTCTGCAAGAGTGTATGCACTTACCACGTCAAACCCCCCATCCCTGCGGTAAGAGAACCCTGCCCCCAGCAAGCCTCAGGCCAAGGACCAAGTCTCCAAACCACTGCATGGGGTGCATACACCCTTCATCCCCCCCTCCTGCATCTCTGCAAGAGTGTATGCACTTGCCTCATCAAACCCCCCATCCCTGTGGTAAGAGAACCTTGCCCAACAGCAAGCTGGAAAATAGAAATAGTGGAAGTCCCAGCCATACCCCCGGATCAAGCGCTAGAAAACACCCAAAACCCATAATAGGAGAGCCCCTGAAAGTATACATATGCGCTCAAATAAACAAGGGGAGCGCGCTCAGCAAGTCAATCTATAAATAGCTATGCCATCAGAGATAATGCTAAATCGCTATCCCTCTCTGGCTCAGGCAATAGCTCCATCTGTAACATCAACCTCAGACAAAATCTCAGCAGACGGGCCCTAACCATATGAAGTGCAAATCTGCCCGTCATCTGTCAATCTAGTCCATAACGATAGCCTCCATAGCTCATGTACCTGCAAAATGAACACAATCAACCTCTAGAGGTTCTGTCACTCCTACACAGGAGATCAAGAGGGCATTAACATATATAGCTCCCGGGAAACAGTTGCTATAGATGTACCCCCCCCCATTTGAAGTCGACATTAGATGAAAAAATACGCCCAAGGAACACCTGCAAGCCATAGCAAACACAACGATGTTAGTAAATAAGAACGGGGACTATCATCTGGTCCTTCGTATATAAGGGAGACCAATCTGTTCCAATCTGATCAGAGCTCGGAACTGTGATGTCTCCTCTCCCGGTCCCCATGTGAATCGTGCACTGTGTATCACTGCGTGCTTGGCCATGTAGTCAGCAGCATGATTCCGCTCTCGCCAAACATGGCGAAGCTCCGACTGTAAGAGCTCAAGTAACCTCCTAATAAGCATGATCCTAGATCTCAACTGCCAAGGACCCCCAGAGTGATGAACAGCCTGCATCAACTGCAAGGAATCCGTTTCCACATGTAGACCCCCATAGGAATGCTCAAGAACCCATCTCAAAACCACCACCATAGACTCAACCTCAGCCTCAAAAGAAGAATCAGCAAGGATAGGGAACGCAACTGCCACAATGAGACGACCATCGCCACCCCTCAAAACCCCACCCGACCCGCAACCAGACGAACTGAAAGAGCCATCAACGTTAAGTTTGGATTGACCTCTAGGAGGAGGAATCCAACCAACTAATCTAGGTGGGTTACTGTGCTTAGCTAAAACACACAAGCCCCAATTACGAGCCACCTCGTGATTACCCCGCCAACGGTCAAAAGACCCAAACCCAGCATTACACCAAAGGGAAACAGTGCGAACAATATGATGCCTGATCCTATCAAAACGATAGGGGGCCCCCTCATGCTTACACTCGTTCCTCGCTACCCATAAAGCATATAAAGTGGCGATAAGAACAAGGTGCCTAACGTGCCCTTCCGAGGTGGAGCTCAGAAGCCAAGCCTCTATAGCCCCCCTGAGAGAGCGAATATTATCATACCTGACGCCGAAGACGGACCCCAGATAGCGCCATATCTGACATGCCACCTCATTGTCCCAAAAGACATGAGCCAGCGTCTCCGTATTAGAGCAGCAAACACACCTAGATGGTAAGGAAACACCTCGGCGTTGCATGAGCTCATCAACGGGAATGAACCCCCTGGACACCCGCCAGGCTAACATAGACATCTTTTTCGGGAAGGAGGAGTGCCAAATAAGGCTGTGCAGAAAAGAAGGATCCCTCGATGGAGCAATCTCCTTATACACCTGACCAAAGGAGAATTGACCATCGCCCGTACCTTTCCATACTGCAACATCCTCCTTATCCGAGTGGATAGGGATAGACATGATTTCGTTGAGAGTGTCAGAGTCAACCATCTCACGAAGCAGATCCTGATCCCATTCCCCATTCTGCCAGAGCTGACTAACTCGCAGGTTATTATCTAAATCGTGATTCTCCAAGGGAGCAAGACCTTGAATTCCCCACGACTCATCCCAGAACCTACAATCTCCCTTGCCAAGGACCCAGTGAGTGTGATTCTCAGCAAACTCCCGGCCTCGCAAAATAAATTTCCAACACATTGAGTGCTTAGGGTGCTCCTTGGCCTCAACCGGGTGATATTTCCTACAATACTTCCCCGTCATGAACCGACTCCAAAGATTGTCAACAGTTCTGAATCGGTACCAAGCCTTGACCATACACACCTGATTGATAACAGAGAAGGATTTAAGATTAAGGCCCCCATCTTCATACCTGAAACTCGCCTTAGACCAACTGGCCCATCTCTGCTTTCCCCAAATGAAACCATTGCAAATCTTCTGGACTCTGTCCACCACCGTAAGAGGCATCTGAATGGTGTGCAGCAAGTGAAGTGGCTGAGCCATCAAAACAGACTGCACTAAAGTCAAACGCCCCCCCGAGGACAACTGCGCATGGTTCCACCCAGCAATGGTCGCCACCATCTTGTGAATCAGCTTCTCGAACAAGAAGCATCTCTTGGCCCCCTTAGAGATGGGAGTACCCAGATAAGTGAAAGGAAGCTTTTCAAGCTTGAACCCCGTCGCATGGCACACCACGCTAATCCTAGCAGGAGTCGCAGTGGTAGAGACAATGCAGCTACTCTTGGAGTTGTTGATGAGCTGGCCCGAAACACTCTGATAGTGATCAAGCCAATCCATAATGATACGTAGGGAACTCTTCTTTCCATTGCAGAAGAGAATACAATCGTCCGCAAAAGACAAGCATGGAACAATAACATCCTTACTACCTCCACCATTGTAGCGCACCTCAGGATGTTCTTCATGAATTCTCATAAGACCACGGAGGAGATATTCTTGAGCAAGGATGAATAACGCAGGAGAAAGTGGGTCCCCTTGCCTAACACCTTTTGTTGCCGGAAAGTAGCCCTGGATCTCACCATTGATCATGATAGAAAAATACGACTGGTCAACGCAGTTCATAATCAAGGAGACCCATTTATCAGCAAAGCCAAAGGCGAGAAGAACTCTCTGCAGGAATTTCCAAGAAAGGCGATCAAACGCCTTAGTCATATCAAGCTTAAGAATGGTATTACCACCATTAGCAGTCCTGTTAATCTCATGAGTTAGATCTTGCGCGAGCATGATATGATAAATACTTCTGCCCTGAACAAATCCAGCCTGCATTGGAGATATAAGCTTCGGGAGGATATTCCCTAAGCGCGAACTGATAATTTTAGTGGCAACCTTATTCATGAAAGTGCACAAACTAATAGGGCGAAATTCACTCCAAGTCTGAGCCCCAGGCTTTTTCGGGATAAGGCAAAGCACCGTAGAGGTAACCCCCTTAGGTAACTTGTTGCCAGCGATAAAGTGAATCATAGCTCGCAGCAAATCCTGCTTGATGATATCCCAATAAGTCTGGAAGAAGACTCCATTGAAACCATCCACCCCAGCAGCACTCTGCGAACTCAAACCTAAGACAACTTCCCTAAGCTCTTCAAGAGTAGGTTCAGCCAACAAAGCCTGATTGTCTTCCGTAGAGACCAAGGAAGGAATGACATCTAGCATATCCCCATCAGCCTCGTGTCCATCAGCGTCAAAAAGATTTTGAAAGAAGCGAACAGCAGAGTCAATGATACCATCATTATCGGAGACCCAAGCACCGTTGTCAAGAGTACCAGCAATATGACTCTTCTTCCTCCTTTGTTTGACCTGAGAGTGAAAGAAGGCAGTAGATTTATCACCCTCCTTAAACCAGTGACAACTGCTTTTTTGTTGCCAATAATCCTCCTCCATAGCCAAAAGACGAAGCTGCTTTGCTTTTAGTAAGCTAAGAGCCTCGCGATCTTGTGGGAGTCCAGTTTGTTGGTAAGCAGTTTCCTTCTGGCACACCTCATCCTCAATCTGTGCGACTTGCGAGAAGATGTTGCCAAAAACATGCTTATTCCATTGCTTGAGCTCACCCTTTAACCGCTTCAACTTACTCCAAAAAGCAGTTATAGGCTCCGCCCAAACTGGAAGAGACCAAGATTTCTCAATAAGCGCACGACAACCATCATGCTTGGTCCACATATTCTGGAATCTGAAGCTCGACTTAATCACATCAGAGCCCTTCTTGCACTCAATCAGCAGAGGTGCGTGATCAGACCCCGTTTTAGCGAGATGTCGAACCCCAACAGAGGTGAAAAGACTGAGAAATTCAGGATTGACGAGCACCCGATCCAAGCGCTTATATTTGTTCCCCTGCGTCCAAGTATACGGGGAACCAGTGAAACCGGCATCCTGAAGATTGCAGTTAAACAAGCAGCTTATGAAGTCGTCCATTCCCTTTTGAGGCAGACAACCCTTACTTTCACTGTCGGATAACATACAGTTGAAGTCTCCTATGACTGCCCAAGGAAGCATAGGGTCCGCCTTGTCTGCTAAGCTACTCCATAAGGCCTGACGGCCATTGGAGGTGCAAGAAGCATAGACAATGGTCAGGAGAACATCCTTCGTACCCGATGACACCCGGAGATGTAACAGCTGAGGTTCATCAGCAAGCACGCTAACGGAGTGTTGATCATTCCACAAGACCCAAATCTTGTTAGTAGAATTAGCAGCACTCCCGGAGAAATTAAGTTTTTTCATCAGCTTAGGCAATTTTGTAACAGAGATCATAGGCTCCTGGATACATAAGATAGAAAACTTGTGGAGCCTGCGAAGAGATTTAATCCTCCTACGTGTGGGAGAATTGCCAACCCCACGTAGATTCCAGCATAGGATGCTACTCGACATCGGAAGGACGCATCCTCTCCTTCTTAGTAAGAGCCGTGCCCTGGGGGATAATATTCTTGGGGCGTTGGGACAACTTGGCTTTCTTTAATTTCATGGACTTATATTCCTCGAGGAGCTTGCTAACAGCGATTCCCCGCATAGGCAAAGAGGGCTTGGGGGAACTGGGGAGAGATTTGGCGCTCCTGGAGGCAGTAACGCCCTCAAAGGCCTCCTCCTTATCTAAATCGACAAATCTGTTGTGAGTGACTATGGAGGCAGGCTGCGTAGATAAAGCAATGGTCTTAGCACGAGCCTTAGGTGAGACGTCAATCCATGTCCCGGGTTGGGTCGCAGTGTCTGTCTCGCCGACCTCAGCTATACCCGTAGCAGCTATTTGAGTAGTCACTACCTCAATAGCGGGATTATTAGGAAGCCCCTTATGACCTGGCTCAACAGTAGAATGTAAACCCTGACTAGGGATAGCTTCTACTGGCTCCAAGGGAACAACCCTACTTGTGGCATTCTCACTTTGCCCCTGCTTTGTTTGCCCACGAGAGCCCTGGGCATCGGAGATGGAGACATCTTTTGTTTTTTCTTGCCATTTCAAGGTAGTACGCCTCTTTCTCCTACGCTTCCTAGGGGCAGTATAACCTCGAGAACCAACGGCCCCTTGAGAAGGAACCCCGTTACTCCCAGGGTTAGCTGATGGCTGACTACCAGTAGCAGTATTCTGAGACAATACCTTGCCACCCAGTTTACAATGCGAAGAAGAATGGCCCAGGTGCTTACACATAGTACAGTAAGCAGGCATCGCTTCATAAGTAACCTTCTGCTCAAATCCTTCCGAGGTCACTTTACCACTAGCAAGAGTGTGTTCAAATCTAACATCCACCTCATTAGGTTGGGGTTGAGCCACGTCTATCTCGACACAGACGCTAGCACACCCTAATTGCGTCCTAGTGGTGTTCAGATGATCAATACATAGCGGCTTACCCACACCACTAGCGACAGAGAGTAAACCCTCATTCGTGTACATGTAAATGGGTAACTTGGGGAAAGAAACCCATACTGGACACAGCGAGGATTCAATGGTTGCATCGAAGTCGGGAGTCCATTTAAACATCCTCATAGGGTAACTCTTGATGAACCATATGACCCTAAGCCAGAGGCGAATATAATCCTCCAACAACACACATTCAACAATAAGGTGTCTGTCGTCATAAATGGAGAGATTATACTCTCCTCTTAACTTAAGATTGGTAAAGAACTCCTTGATATCAGTAATAGCAGGTCGTCCGTGGGAAAATTTACCAATCAATACATGTTGCATACTAGCTATAAAGCGAGCCTTATCCTCAGCTTTAAATAGAATAGTTGGTTTGCCTCCAACTGTAGTTGAAGGAGCAATAGACGTAGGCGGGGGAATATCATATCTACGAGCGTGGTCACGTCTCGTTTGCACCCCTTGCGTCTTAGATTTCACGGCCTGCACGAAGGAAGGCTTGGGATCAACATTGTGCTTAGGCACGATATTAACCTCAGCCTCATTATCCACACGCACTTCCTTAGAAGCATCCTTGCTAGTACCATAGCGAGGGATAAGGGCCGGGAAAGAGGCCAACATTTGCTCGTGAGTCATCGTTAGCCTAGCCTCAATAGGAGGCTTGGCCACATTATTAGGCCCAACCTCACGAGTTAGGAGGGGTCCTAGAGTGGGCAACTGCGTGTCAAACCTAGCCACCTCCACGGGGCTAGTTGACATGGCTTGTGCTTGGCTAGCCCTAGGGCCTGAGCCGGGGCTAAGGTCAGTAGAAGGACCAGCATGAGCATGAGAAGGGTCAACCACATCAGTGGACGTAGCCAACTGATTGGGACCAGGACGCACACAAGACTCCTCCACAATAGGAGTCCTAACCAAAGTAGGAGACCTAGTCGAGTGAGGAGTCCTTGCTAGGTTGGACTTCTCCAAACCGTGGACAGCAAGGTACACACGTGATTCAGGGGCAGGGGGACTCTCAAGATTAGAACAAGACTTACCAGAACCACCAGGGCTGGTGGCGCCACCTGTGGGCTGCTCAGGCGCCTGGTTGAGGCCGCCGCAGTTAGGGTTTCTAGGGGAGTCGTGGCATAAATCAATTGGCAAAGCATCCCTATCCAAACCTTTCGTGAAAACCACCTCATAATCAACTGGAGATGGAGATAATTCAGTTCCTAAAGGAGAAGACGAGTCTAACAATGGTGGTTCAAGCATGTGAGCCGTAGCATCCGATTTGGAGATATTATGCGAGAAGCTTGGATCCAACGGGGCTGCCACCACCTTACCAGGGTCGATTGGTTGTTTTAGCCCCTTCACAGTGGGAAGTAGAGGGGGTGGGGGGTCCTCCCCGGCGACCATTAGGTCGGAGACGAGGCGGTTTGAGAGATGTAAAGTTGCCGCCCAAAATCGCCTATGGAGAGGGTTTGAGAGCGTTTTTCTTTTTTTTGTAATATGTAATTTGACAACACTTTTGATAATCCGTGCATTATTTATTAACATTCGTGCCACTTTATTTGATGAATAACACAAAACGTGGCATTTCGTCTTATTTTTTCCTTTAGGGTTTTAAGGTTCTCATTTTCGTCCTTTTTTGTCTTTTTTTGTCTTTGGGTGTTGTAATATGTAATTTGATAACACTTTTGATAATCCGTGCATTATTTATTTAACATTCGTGCCACTTTATTTGATGAATAACACAAAACGTGGCATTTCGTCTTATTTTTTCCTTTAGGGTTTTAAGGTTCTCATATTCGTCCTTTTTTGTCTTTTTTTGTCTTTGGGTGTTGTAATATGTACTTTGATAACACTTTTAATAATCCGTACATTATTTATTTAACATTCGTGCCACTTTATTTGATGAATAACACAAAACGAGGCATTTCGTCTTATTTTATCCTTTAGGGTTTTAAGGTTCTCATTTTCGTCCTTTTTTGTCTTTTTTTGTCTTTGGATGTTGTAATATGTAATTTGATAACACTTTTAATAATCCGTACATTATTTATTTAACATTCGTGCCACTTTATTTGATGAATAACACAAAACGTGGCATTTCGTCTTATTTTTTCCTTTAGGGTTTTAAGGTTCTCATTTTCGTCCTTTTTTGTCTTTTTTTGTCTTTGGGTGTTGTAATATGTAATTTGATAACACTTTTGATAATCCGTGCATTATTTATTTAACATTCGTGCCACTTTATTTGATGAATAACACAAAACGTGGCATTTCGTCTTATTTTTTCCTTTAGGGTTTTAAGGTACTCATATTCGTCTTTTTTTGTCTTTTTTTTTCCTTGGGTGTTGTAATATGTAATTTGATTTTTTCTTTGGGTGTTGTAATATGTAATTTGATAACACTTTTGATAATCCGTGCATTATTTATTTAACATTCGTGCCACTTTATTTGATGAATAACACAAAACGTGGCATTTCGTCTTATTTTTTCCTTTAGGGTTTTAAGGTTCTCATTTTCGTCCTTTTTTGTCTTTTTTTGTCTTTGGGTGTTGTAATATGTAATTTGATAACACTTTAATAATCCGTGCATTATTTATTTAACATTCGTGCCACTTTATTTGATGAATAACACAAAACGTGGCATTTCGTCTTATTTTTTCCTTTAGGGTTTTAAGGTTCTCATATTCGTCCTTTTTTGTCTTTTTTTGTCTTTGGGTGTTGTAATATGTAATTTGATAACACTTTTGATAATCCGTGCATTATTTATTTAACATTCGTGCCACGTTATTTGATGAATAACACAAAACGTGGCATTTCGTCTTATTTTTTCCTTTAGGGTTTTAAGGTTCTCATATTCGTCCTTTTTTGTCTTTTTTTGTCTTTGGGTGTTGTAATATGTAATTTGATAACACTTTTGATAATCCGTGCATTATTTATTTAACATTCGTGCCACTTTATTTGATGAATAACACAAAACGTGGCATTTCGTCTTATTTTTTCCTTTAGGGTTTTAAGGTTCTCATATTCGTCCTTTTTTGTCTTTTTTTGTCTTTGGGTGTTGTAATATGTAATTTGATAACACTTTTGATAATCCGTACATTATTTATTTAACATTCGTGCCACTTTATTTGATGAATAACACAAAACGTGGCATTTCGTCTTATTTTTTCCTTTAGGGTTTTAAGGTTCTCATATTCGTCCTTTTTTGTCTTTTTTTGTCTTTGGGTGTTGTAATATGTAATTTGATAACACTTTTATAATCCGTGCATTATTTATTTAACATTCGTGCCACGTTATTTGATGAATAACACAAAACGTGGCATTTCGTCTTATTTTTTCCTTTAGGGTTTTAAGGTTCTCATATTCGTCCTTTTTTGTCTTTTTTTGTCTTTGGGTGTTGTAATATGTAATTTGATAACACTTTTGATAATCCGTACATTATTTATTTAACATTCGTGCCACTTTATTTGATGAATAACACAAAACGTGGCATTTCGTCTTATTTTTTCCTTTAGGGTTTTAAGGTTCTCATATTCGTCCTTTTTTGTCTTTTTTTGTCTTTGGGTGTTGTAATATGTAATTTGATAACACTTTTGATAATCCGTACATTATTTATTTAACATTCGTGCCACTTTATTTGATGAATAACACAAAACGTGGCATTTCGTCTTATTTTTTCCTTTAGGGTTTTAAGGTTCTCATATTCGTCCTTTTTTGTCTTTTTTTGTCTTTGGGTGTTGTAATATGTAATTTGATAACACTTTTGATAATCCGTAGCATTATTTATTAACATTCGTGCCACTTTATTTGATGAATAACACAAAACGTGGCATTTCGTCTTATTTTTTCCTTTAGGGTTTTAAGGTTCTCATATTCGTCCTTTTTTGTCTTTTTTTGTCTTTGGGTGTTGTAATATGTAATTTGATAACACTTTTGATAATCCGTGCATTATTTATTTAACATTCGTGCCACTTTATTTGATGAATAACACAAAACGTGGCATTTCGTCTTATTTTTTCCTTTAGGGTTTTAAGGTTCTCATATTCGTCCTTTTTTGTCTTTTTTTGTCTTTGGGTGTTGTATATTAATTGATTTTGGTTATATTATTGATAACACTTTTGATAATCCGTGCATTATTTATTTAACATTCGTGCCACTTTATTTGATGAATAACACAAAACGTGGCATTTCGTCTTATTTTTTCCTTTAGGGTTTTAAGGTTCTCATTTTCGTCCTTTTTTGTCTTTTTTTGTCTTTGGGTGTTGTAATATGTAATTTGATAACACTTTTGATAATCCGTGCATTATTTATTTAACATTCGTGCCACTTTATTTGATGAATAACACAAAACGTGGCATTTCGTCTTATTTTTTCCTTTAGGGTTTTAAGGTTCTCATTTTCGTCCTTTTTTGTCTTTTTTTGTCTTTGGGTGTTGTAATATGTAATTTGATAACACTTTTGATAATCCGTACATTATTTATTTAACATTCGTGCCACTTTATTTGATGAATAACACAAAACGTGGCATTTCGTCTTATTTTTTCCTTTAGGGTTTTAAGGTTCTCATATTCGTCCTTTTTTGTCTTTTTTTGTCTTTGGGTGTTGTAATATGTAATTTGATAACACTTTTGATAATCCGTACATTATTTATTTAACATTCGTGCCACTTTATTTGATGAATAACACAAAACGTGGCATTTCGTCTTATTTTTTCCTTTAGGGTTTTAAGGTTCTCATATTCGTCCTTTTTTGTCTTTTTTTGTCTTTGGGTGTTGTAATATGTAATTTGATAACACTTTTGATAATCCGTGCATTATTTATTTAACATTCGTGCCACTTTATTTGATGAATAACACAAAACGTGGCATTTCGTCTTATTTTTTCCTTTAGGGTTTTAAGGTTCTCATATTCGTCCTTTTTTGTCTTTTTTTGTCTTTGGGTGTTGTAATATGTAATTTGATAACACTTTTGATAATCCGTACATTATTTATTTAACATTCGTGCCACTTTATTTGATGAATAACACAAAACGTGGCATTTCGTCTTATTTTTTCCTTTAGGGTTTTAAGGTTCTCATATTCGTCCTTTTTTGTCTTTTTTTGTCTTTGGGTGTTGTAATATGTAATTTGATAACACTTTTAATAATCCGTGCATTATTTATTTAACATTCGTGCCACTTTATTTGATGAATAACACAAAACGTGGCATTTCGTCTTATTTTTTCCTTTAGGGTTTTAAGGTTCTCATATTCGTCCTTTTTTGTCTTTTTTTGTCTTTGGGTGTTGTAATATGTAATTTGATAACACTTTTAATAATCCGTACATTATTTATTTAACATTCGTGCCACTTTATTTGATGAATAACACAAAACGTGGCATTTCGTCTTATTTTTTCCTTTAGGGTTTTAAGGTTCTCATATTCGTCCTTTTTTGTCTTTTTTTGTCTTTGGGTGTTGTAATATGTAATTTGATAACACTTTTGATAATCCGTGCATTATTTATTTAACATTCGTGCCACTTTATTTGATGAATAACACAAAACGTGGCATTTCGTCTTATTTTTTCCTTTAGGGTTTTAAGGTTCTCATATTCGTCCTTTTTTGTCTTTTTTTGTCTTTGGGTGTTGTAATATGTAATTTGATAACACTTTTATAATCCGTACATTATTTATTTAACATTCGTGCCACTTTATTTGATGAATAACACAAAACGTGGCATTTCGTCTTATTTTTTCCTTTAGGGTTTTAAGGTTCTCATATTCGTCCTTTTTTGTCTTTTTTTGTCTTTGGGTGTTGTAATATGTAATTTGATAACACTTTTAATAATCCGTACATTATTTATTTAACATTCGTGCCACTTTATTTGATGAATAACACAAAACGTGGCATTTCGTCTTATTTTTTCCTTTAGGGTTTTAAGGTTCTCATATTCGTCCTTTTTTGTCTTTTTTTGTCTTTGGGTGTTGTAATATGTAATTTGATAACACTTTTAATAATCCGTACATTATTTATTTAACATTCGTGCCACTTTATTTGATGAATAACACAAAACGTGGCATTTCGTCTTATTTTTTCCTTTAGGGTTTTAAGGTTCTCATATTCGTCCTTTTTTGTCTTTTTTTGTCTTTGGGTGTTGTAATATGTAATTTGATAACACTTTTAATAATCCGTACATTATTTATTTAACATTCGTGCCACTTTATTTGATGAATAACACAAAACGTGGCATTTCGTCTTATTTTTTCCTTTAGGGTTTTAAGGTTCTCATATTCGTCCTTTTTTGTCTTTTTTTGTCTTTGGGTGTTGTAATATGTAATTTGATAACACTTTTAATAATCCGTACATTATTTATTTAACATTCGTGCCACTTTATTTGATGAATAACACAAAACGTGGCATTTCGTCTTATTTTTTCCTTTAGGGTTTTAAGGTTCTCATATTCGTCCTTTTTTGTCTTTTTTTGTCTTTGGGTGTTGTAATATGTAATTTGATAACACTTTTAATAATCCGTACATTATTTATTTAACATTCGTGCCACTTTATTTGATGAATAACACAAAACGTGGCATTTCGTCTTATTTTTTCCTTTAGGGTTTTAAGGTTCTCATATTCGTCCTTTTTTGTCTTTTTTTGTCTTTGGGTGTTGTAATATGTAATTTGATAACACTTTTTATAATCCGTGCATTATTTATTTAACATTCGTGCCACTTTATTTGATGAATAACACAAAACGTGGCATTTCGTCTTATTTTTTCCTTTAGGGTTTTAAGGTTCTCATATTCGTCCTTTTTTGTCTTTTTTTGTCTTTGGGTGTTGTAATATGTAATTTGATAACACTTTTGATAATCCGTGCATTATTTATTTAACATTCGTGCCACTTTATTTGATGAATAACACAAAACGTGGCATTTCGTCTTATTTTTTCCTTTAGGGTTTTAAGGTTCTCATATTCGTCCTTTTTTGTCTTTTTTGTCTTTGGGTGTTGTAATATGTAATTTGATAACACTTTTAATAATCCGTACATTATTTATTTAACATTCGTGCCACTTTATTTGATGAATAACACAAAACGTGGCATTTCGTCTTATTTTTTCCTTTAGGGTTTTAAGGTTCTCATATTCGTCCTTTTTTGTCTTTTTTTGTCTTTGGGTGTTGTAATATGTAATTTGATAACACTTTTGATAATCCGTGCATTATTTATTTAACATTCGTGCCACTTTATTTGATGAATAACACAAAACGTGGCATTTCGTCTTATTTTTTCCTTTAGGGTTTTAAGGTTCTCATATTCGTCCTTTTTTGTCTTTTTTTGTCTTTGGGTGTTGTAATATGTAATTTGATAACACTTTTGATAATCCGTGCATTATTTATTTAACATTCGTGCCACTTTATTTGATGAATAACACAAAACGTGGCATTTCGTCTTATTTTTTCCTTTAGGGTTTTAAGGTTCTCATATTCGTCCTTTTTTGTCTTTTTTTGTCTTTGGGTGTTGTAATATGTAATTTGATAACACTTTTGATAATCCGTACATTATTTATTTAACATTCGTGCCACTTTATTTGATGAATAACACAAAACGTGGCATTTCGTCTTATTTTTTCCTTTAGGGTTTTAAGGTTCTCATATTCGTCCTTTTTTGTCTTTTTTTGTCTTTGGGTGTTGTAATATGTAATTTGATAACACTTTTAATAATCCGTACATTATTTATTTAACATTCGTGCCACTTTATTTGATGAATAACACAAAACGTGGCATTTCGTCTTATTTTTTCCTTTAGGGTTTTAAGGTTCTCATATTCGTCCTTTTTTGTCTTTTTTTGTCTTTGGGTGTTGTAATATGTAATTTGATAACACTTTTAATAATCCGTACATTATTTATTTAACATTCGTGCCACTTTATTTGATGAATAACACAAAACGTGGCATTTCGTCTTATTTTTTCCTTTAGGGTTTTAAGGTTCTCATATTCGTCCTTTTTGTCTTTTTTTGTCTTTGGGTGTTGTAATATGTAATTTGATAACACTTTTGATAATCCGTGCATTATTTATTTAACATTCGTGCCACGTTATTTGATGAATAACACAAAACGTGGCATTTCGTCTTATTTTTTCCTTTAGGGTTTTAAGGTTCTCATATTCGTCCTTTTTTGTCTTTTTTTGTCTTTGGGTGTTGTAATATGTAATTTGATAACACTTTTAATAATCCGTACATTATTTATTTAACATTCGTGCCACTTTATTTGATGAATAACACAAAACGTGGCATTTCGTCTTATTTTTTCCTTTAGGGTTTTAAGGTTCTCATATTCGTCCTTTTTTGTCTTTTTTTGTCTTTGGGTGTTGTAATATGTAATTTGATAACACTTTTAATAATCCGTACATTATTTATTTAACATTCGTGCCACTTTATTTGATGAATAACACAAAACGTGGCATTTCGTCTTATTTTTTCCTTTAGGGTTTTAAGGTTCTCATATTCGTCCTTTTTTGTCTTTTTTTGTCTTTGGGTGTTGTAATATGTAATTTGATAACACTTTTGATAATCCGTACATTATTTATTTAACATTCGTGCCACTTTATTTGATGAATAACACAAAACGTGGCATTTCGTCTTATTTTTTCCTTTAGGGTTTTAAGGTTCTCATATTCGTCCTTTTTTGTCTTTTTTTGTCTTTGGGTGTTGTAATATGTAATTTGATAACACTTTTAATAATCCGTGCATTATTTATTTAACATTCGTGCCACTTTATTTGATGAATAACACAAAACGTGGCATTTCGTCTTATTTTTTCCTTTAGGGTTTTAAGGTTCTCATATTCGTCCTTTTTTGTCTTTTTTTGTCTTTGGGTGTTGTAATATGTAATTTGATAACACTTTTAATAATCCGTACATTATTTATTTAACATTCGTGCCACTTTATTTGATGAATAACACAAAACGTGGCATTTCGTCTTATTTTTTCCTTTAGGGTTTTAAGGTTCTCATATTCGTCCTTTTTTGTCTTTTTTTGTCTTTGGGTGTTGTAATATGTAATTTGATAACACTTTTGATAATCCGTGCATTATTTATTTAACATTCGTGCCACTTTATTTGATGAATAACACAAAACGTGGCATTTCGTCTTATTTTTTCCTTTAGGGTTTTAAGGTTCTCATATTCGTCCTTTTTTGTCTTTTTTTGTCTTTGGGTGTTGTAATATGTAATTTGATAACACTTTTGATAATCCGTACATTATTTATTTAACATTCGTGCCACTTTATTTGATGAATAACACAAAACGTGGCATTTCGTCTTATTTTTTCCTTTAGGGTTTTAAGGTTCTCATATTCGTCCTTTTTTGTCTTTTTTTGTCTTTGGGTGTTGTAATATGTAATTTGATAACACTTTTAATAATCCGTGCATTATTTATTTAACATTCGTGCCACTTTATTTGATGAATAACACAAAACGTGGCATTTCGTCTTATTTTTTCCTTTAGGGTTTTAAGGTTCTCATATTCGTCCTTTTTTGTCTTTTTTTGTCTTTGGGTGTTGTAATATGTAATTTGATAACACTTTTGATAATCCGTACATTATTTATTTAACATTCGTGCCACTTTATTTGATGAATAACACAAAACGTGGCATTTCGTCTTATTTTTCCTTTAGGGTTTTAAGGTTCTCATATTCGTCCTTTTTTGTCTTTTTTTGTCTTTGGGTGTTGTAATATGTAATTTGATAACACTTTTGATAATCCGTGCATTATTTATTTAACATTCGTGCCACTTTATTTGATGAATAACACAAAACGTGGCATTTCGTCTTATTTTTTCCTTTAGGGTTTTAAGGTTCTCATATTCGTCCTTTTTTGTCTTTTTTTGTCTTTGGGTGTTGTAATATGTAATTTGATAACACTTTTGATAATCCGTGCATTATTTATTTAACATTCGTGCCACTTTATTTGATGAATAACACAAAACGTGGCATTTCGTCTTATTTTTTCCTTTAGGGTTTTAAGGTTCTCATATTCGTCCTTTTTTGTCTTTTTTGTCTTTGGGTGTTGTAATATGTAATTTGATAACACTTTTGATAATCCGTACATTATTTATTTAACATTCGTGCCACTTTATTTGATGAATAACACAAAACGTGGCATTTCGTCTTATTTTTTCCTTTAGGGTTTTAAGGTTCTCATATTCGTCCTTTTTTGTCTTTTTTTGTCTTTGGGTGTTGTAATATGTAATTTGATAACACTTTTAATAATCCGTACATTATTTATTTAACATTCGTGCCACTTTATTTGATGAATAACACAAAACGTGGCATTTCGTCTTATTTTTTCCTTTAGGGTTTTTAAGGTTCTCATATTCGTCCTTTTTTGTCTTTTTTTGTCTTTGGGTGTTGTAATATGTAATTTGATAACACTTTTAATAATCCGTACATTATTTATTTAACATTCGTGCCACTTTATTTGATGAATAACACAAAACGTGGCATTTCGTCTTATTTTTTCCTTTAGGGTTTTAAGGTTCTCATATTCGTCCTTTTTTGTCTTTTTTTGTCTTTGGGTGTTGTAATATGTAATTTGATAACACTTTTAATAATCCGTACATTATTTATTTAACATTCGTGCCACTTTATTTGATGAATAACACAAAACGTGGCATTTCGTCTTATTTTTTCCTTTAGGGTTTTAAGGTTCTCATATTCGTCCTTTTTTGTCTTTTTTGTCTTTGGGTGTTGTAATATGTAATTTGATAACACTTTTAATAATCCGTACATTATTTATTTAACATTCGTGCCACTTTATTTGATGAATAACACAAAACGTGGCATTTCGTCTTATTTTTTCCTTTAGGGTTTTAAGGTTCTCATATTCGTCCTTTTTTGTCTTTTTTTGTCTTTGGGTGTTGTAATATGTAATTTGATAACACTTTTAATAATCCGTACATTATTTATTTAACATTCGTGCCACTTTATTTGATGAATAACACAAAACGTGGCATTTCGTCTTATTTTTTCCTTTAGGGTTTTAAGGTTCTCATATTCGTCCTTTTTTGTCTTTTTTTGTCTTTGGGTGTTGTAATATGTAATTTGATAACACTTTTAATAATCCGTACATTATTTATTTAACATTCGTGCCACTTTATTTGATGAATAACACAAAACGTGGCATTTCGTCTTATTTTTTCCTTTAGGGTTTTAAGGTTCTCATATTCGTCCTTTTTTGTCTTTTTTGTCTTTGGGTGTTGTAATATGTAATTTGATAACACTTTTAATAATCCGTGCATTATTTATTTAACATTCGTGCCACTTTATTTGATGAATAACACAAAACGTGGCATTTCGTCTTATTTTTTCCTTTAGGGTTTTAAGGTTCTCATATTCGTCCTTTTTTGTCTTTTTTTGTCTTTGGGTGTTGTAATATGTAATTTGATAACACTTTTGATAATCCGTGCATTATTTATTTAACATTCGTGCCACTTTATTTGATGAATAACACAAAACGTGGCATTTCGTCTTATTTTTTCCTTTAGGGTTTTAAGGTTCTCATATTCGTCCTTTTTTGTCTTTTTTGTCTTTGGGTGTTGTAATATGTAATTTGATAACACTTTTAATAATCCGTACATTATTTATTTAACATTCGTGCCACTTTATTTGATGAATAACACAAAACGTGGCATTTCGTCTTATTTTTTCCTTTAGGGTTTTAAGGTTCTCATATTCGTCCTTTTTTGTCTTTTTTTGTCTTTGGGTGTTGTAATATGTAATTTGATAACACTTTTGATAATCCGTACATTATTTATTTAACATTCGTGCCACTTTATTTGATGAATAACACAAAACGTGGCATTTCGTCTTATTTTTTCCTTTAGGGTTTTAAGGTTCTCATTTCGTCCTTTTTTGTCTTTTTTTGTCTTTGGGTGTTGTAATATGTAATTTGATAACACTTTTAATAATCCGTCATTATTTATTTAACATTCGTGCCACTTTATTTGATGAATAACACAAAACGTGGCATTTCGTCTTATTTTTTCCTTTAGGGTTTTAAGGTTCTCATATTCGTCCTTTTTTGTCTTTTTTTGTCTTTGGGTGTTGTAATATGTAATTGATAACACTTTTGATAATCCGTACATTATTTATTTAACATTCGTGCCACTTTATTTGATGAATAACACAAAACGTGGCATTTCGTCTTATTTTTTCCTTTAGGGTTTTAAGGTTCTCATATTCGTCCTTTTTTTATCTTTTTTTGTCTTTGGGTGTTGTAATATGTAATTTGATAACACTTTTGATAATCCGTACATTATTTATTTAACATTCGTGCCACGTTATTTGATGAATAACACAAAACGTGGCATTTCGTCTTATTTTTTCCTTTAGGGTTTTAAGGTTCTCATTTTCGTCCTTTTTTGTCTTTTTTTGTCTGTGGGTGTTGTAATATGTAATTTGATAACACTTTTGATAATCTGTGCATTATTTATTAACATTCGTGCCACTTTATTTGATGAATAACACAAAACGTGGCATTTCGTCTTATTTTTTCCTTTAGGGTTTTAAGGTCTCATTTTCGTCCTTTTTGTCTTTTTTGTCTTTGGGTGTTGTAAATATGGTAATTTGAT
>QFAX02000563.1:0-59656 GCA_003412495.2 Echium plantagineum
TCTAGCATGTACATAAATGTAAAACTGCTGAGACTTATTCCTTAAGCTACTTGGTTTTGTAGCTTCTTCTCTTAAATGAGTCTTTGGATCTTCGAGCTCGAAATGAGGATCTAAATTTGAATCTTCAAAATTCTTCGAGAACTGGATGTAGGTGTATGAACCCTATTCTCTTCGACTCTACTTTTACCTGAGACATTTTTCTTAACCTAATTTATATT
Organism: Echium plantagineum; assembly: GCA_003412495.2. Lineage (NCBI taxonomy): Eukaryota > Viridiplantae > Streptophyta > Magnoliopsida > Boraginales > Boraginaceae > Echium > Echium plantagineum. The sequence continues at coordinate 219 of QFAX02000563.1, forward strand.
TGTTTCAGAAAAATTTCTGAACATCACGAAGCAGAACGCTTTGAACTACATTCCCAGATACAAAACTTACACAAGGAAATCAAATTTATCTGCTAGTTCCTTGGCAAGGGAAAGAGAAAGCATAAGAAAGGATTTTGAGAAAACAAAAGTCAAATTGAGAGAGACGGAATCAAGCTCAAGAACATCATTCAGGAGAAAACAAAGCTTGAGGTTTTTTGTTATTACTCTTACTTTCCTTCTTTCTTATTGTAATTGATCAAAATCTTCGCATTACATAAACAAAGTACTGTTGTTTTTGTAGGGTGAAAAGGCATTTGCAGAGAGAAAATGCCAGACTTTTGCGTGATCAAAAAGCTATTCTTGAGCGATGTGAACAAACAGAACTACTCTGTTGGAAGAAAGCATGACTCAAGTTCTGATAGGCAAAGTTCCTTCGATTCTAAGGGGTCACGTGCCCCTGCTGCTGCTGAGCTAGCCATCCAGGTTGATCTAACTATAAAATTAAGCACAACACATGTTGTTTTGTTCTTTTATGTTTATTTATGAAGGTAGACTATAATCTCGAACTAACTGCTGAAAATGCCCAGCCAAGCATCCTCTATGATGTGCCAATTACTGTCTGATCCCTGGCACGTTAGTACTTGAATTCTTTATGTAAGCGCGTCTCCTACTCAAAGTACTGTACATCCCATATATTGTCAAGGTTTTATTATTGAACTAATTTTCCTTTCGATAAAGGCGGAATGTGAGAGGCTGGAAGTCCTTTTGTTTGAGGCAGAAACAACTATTTCTTCTCTGGAAGAGGACCTAACAGTAATCCACCATGAACGCGATGAGGCTAACTGCAGAGCTGAAAGTTTGGCTTCTGAACTGGATTCCTTAAGTCATGAATTGAACCTGTCAAACAAAGAACTTGAAACACTCAGGGATGAGGTTTCACGACTTGTACGTTTTTTGTTGAAATTCTACTTAACATTTTTGTGTCGTTCAAATCTTTATGTTAAGGTGTTAGTCAAGTCAATGACATGATCCTTATTATGTTAACAATAAAGTGGTGCTCTGTCAGAAACTAGGCCTAGAAGAATCCAAATCTCAGCATGTGATTGTTGAAAGGTCTGTGAGCATGTTGGAAAAGGATAAGGAAGAATTGGCCATGGTACTGCGATAATTTTACAATCCTATTCCACTCATAATTTTACAATCCTATTCCACTCATTACTGAATGTAAAAATCCTTGGCCTTTGACCGTTTGATTCTCTATGTGACGTTGCAGCAACTTACTGATGCCCTTCTCGCAATGGAGGAAGAGAAAGCAATATGGTCCGCCAAGGAAAAAGCTTGTGTTGAAGCTTCTGAAGGAAAGATAAACCTGTACACGGCTGAGATATTAAAATTAAATAGAGTGATATTAGAGGTGAGTTTTAAACATTGTATTGTAGTACTTATTAAAGAATGAATACTGCAGAATTTGATGCTCGACCACAAGTATCCAATTTACCCTGTGATGTCATGTGTAATCTCCTGTTTATCTTCATCTCTAACATTGTAGACAAAAGAAGAGCTGGAAATTTCTAGCAAGAAATGTGGGGCCCTAGAAGATAAATTACGAATACTAGAAGAAAATCAGTTTCGGAGAAGGAATATCAGTATGGTCACTTCTTTTCCTTAAATTATACATGCTTGGCGAAGGATACAATTAATTATACTTTACTCAATTACTCTCCATGATATATAAATTATAAACCAGAATATTAGCTCTTTCTAAATTTCTCTTACAGCACAGTGAAAGCATTAGAAATTGAGACTTTAAGAAACGATGTAGCTGTTGTACGTGACCAGAATTCACGGTTTGAAGAGGTAACTGTATTATTCATTCCATACATAAAAGTCTCTTACTGATTCTATAAATCTAGTACAGAGTGACATTCCTAAAATCTACTTGATCCTTTTTGAAATTGTAATAATCATTACATTTTGTGTGATGTCACTTCTTTGGACTTCGGTATACTATTAATAGGATGCAACCAACTACATGAAAGAGAGGGTGAAGCTTAGGATGAGACTTCGAGGAACACAGATGAAGTTGAACTCATTCCGGCAGAACTTCCAGGATAAAGCTGCGGAGTTAGACTATGCACACGGTGAATATGAGAAGTTTGCAGTGAAGATGAAAGAGGAGTTAACCAAGCGGGGAGTAGAAATCTTGAACCTCAGGCGAGACCTTGCTTTGGGTGGTAAATGAGAAGTATATATGTTGGCGCATGATTTTTAGGGTAGGACTACTAAAGTATTAGGGAAAGTGAAAAAAGGAATCTACTTAAGTTTATATGTAGTTTGTAAAACTAGGTCGTAGTCTCGTAGATATGCTCACTATTATGTGAGGTTATTAGACCACATATGCTCAATTTTGAGTGGCAAGTCGACCGGTTACCTAACACATATGCTTTGTGAAGAACTCAATGATGTTGAAGATAGTGTACATTTAATATGTTATGAACAAGTAAAGAAGAATCTACTGAAATATATTTGCCATCTTTTGTTTGTAACTTGTTAAGCATATGATTGACTGCTTATAGTTAGAAAAGTTGGAAATGTAAAAACTGAAAAACTATTGATGTGTCATATTGTCAGGCATGGGGTTAAGCACCATCTTGAAGGAGGATGTTGGATTATACAATAAATTTTGGTAAAACTTGGAGAGTGAAATTTGGTTTGTTGATTAAAAGTTGGAACAGTTTGAGTGTCCCCAACAACTCCTAATTTACATGGGAATGTCTCTTTATATACTACAACTCCCAGTTTACAAGGGTAATGTATGTGTGTGTACTAACATATGTGGTACTTGTGTTGGTAGGATATAATGAACTCATGATCTTGCGATTCACAAGCTCACGATCATTCAAAATTGATACTTTAGTGTGATGCATATCACAAATAGGAATGTAAGATGTTCATTGAGACTTTACCATAGAGATTTGTATTTTTGCTCAAGAAGGATGTCCTATTCTACTGAATAGTGTGGTATACCTATTTTGTAGGTTACAATTAACACAAATTATTATTGATATTAGGGTGATTCTTATGCTGCATGTTTACGAAGTTTACTATCCATATATATAGCATTCTTTTGGGTAGACATCTTAGGCCGTAAACCACGTTAACCTGGTAAACCACACTAACCCATCTTAGTCATACTTAGTAATATATATGGCCTTCGTCCTTATATTAATATCTTGGAATATTAAACTAAACTTAACAATACTGATCAAATCGTTATTGAGGCTAGAGATTTTTAAGTGTTCAATACCTGATTTATTAAAAATGTTTCAAAATTCGTTTGTTTATGTAAGTCGAAGTGGTTACAAATCACCCTAAATCAAATATTTTTTATCGCTTGCTAATTGCTCGTTTAATTCAATTACTTTACCATTTTTCAAACTTTTATAAGTGAACTCATAACTAATAAACATATAGTCTAAACTAGAGTTGTTATCGAGTAATTTCTTTATAGACTTAGTTATCCACTTCGTTAAATTGGAGGCACAAACTTGTTTGGGTTGTATCTCAAATTTAGTTACCTTCAATCAAAATTTTGTTTAATTCAAAAAATACTTGTGTGTATATGGTGTAAACACTTGTGAATAAAAATATGGGTAGCAATTATAATAAAAATAATGGAGCCCGAAAAATTTAATATTATTGGTTAAAGTTTATAAATTAACAAAATCAATTTTTGTTAGATAAAACTTAATTAAAATGACAAGTGTTTGTATCAAAGATATAAAATTAACAAAATATTTAAGTTTATATTAAGAAATCTTATCGACGTACAAAAGAAAAAGTCATTTCGAGTTAGTAATTACTTTCAAGTACATGATTAAAATGACAATTAAAAACGAGCATCCTAAGTTAAGTTGATGCTGACATAAGCGCTGAATATCAGCGGTAGCAAAACCCTAAACCCTACCCATCTTTCTCCTCCTTGGGAGTTCACCTCTTTTTCTGCAAATTTTGATTTCACTAAAACAATTGAGTTTCTTTAAAAAAACCTTACAAGTTCAGTTCAGCAAAAATTCCAATTTTTGATTTCAGCAATAAGAAAAGAAAATTGGGGTTTGAACTGAACCACCTTGAACAATGGCTTATCATGGTGGAAGCTTGAAGTCAACCTCGATTAATGGGGTCAAGATGTACTCAGTCGCCGGCCAGGACAAGTCCGTTGCCACGTGGCTTAATCCCAAGAAGCTCAAAGCCTTGAAAAAAAATAAAGGTATGTTTTTTTTTTAATTATTGTACTCAATTTCTTAAACCTTGTGTCAACCTGTTTATTGTGTTGACTTTGTGTGTTATTTGGTGTTGTATTAAATTTTAATATAATAAGTTGAATATTTTTCTATTTATATAAAGTATATACAATGGATAATGTTGTTTAGTTACTTTTGTAAAAATGAAGTTTTTATTTATTGTTGTTCAAATTGTTTGGAATTTATTAGACTCTTTAAAACCTGTTCAATGTGTTAATTGATGTAATTTGCTCTATTAATTAATTGTAAGCTAAGAAGAATGAACATTGATTTTGTATAAATTGTTTCAATTCCGTTCAGATTGATTTGAATTTCGTTCATAGTGTTTTGAAGAACTTCTTAAACCCTTTATAAACCTCTTGAATGTATTGATTTTGTGTGTTAATTCGTGTAATTTGGTTTCGGGTCAAATTGTAAGGTAAAAGATCGAATCTTTTTTTTTTTAATGTATACTGTGGATTTAGGTCATATTGTAAGTTAAAAAGTATTGTATCTCTGTATGTCTAAAATTGAATTGAAGTGGCTTTAGCTGATAGTGTAGATGATATACTGCAGCTATATAGTGTAATTTCTTTTCCTGGAGCTATTTTTGTTATTTGATTAGACATACTGTGCTCTGATGTGCTAAATTTAGTTGGTTCAATTCATGCAGATTATTGTGTTAACAAATTATTCTGTTTCACCGGAATGTTTAGCTAACGGAATGTGTGTATTTATATGTTTTATGGTGAATTCTAATGTTTAACTTCTGTAGGGATTTTGCCACATTAATATATCTTTAAAATATGCTTCTTCACAAGCAATTGTTTCTGTAATTATTTTATTGTGATTATGGATAACATTTGTCTACATTTACAGATTATATGCAAAGAGTGGAAATAATACAGGATTTAAGATTTGAAACTGCGACTACAAGGATCAAGGCAACGCCTGATGGGGAGTATCTTATTGCTTCAGGTCAGGGCATATTTTGTAGCTTCTTTGTTCTCCTTCTTTTAACTTTGTACATTTGTGTGTGTAATTTTAGTTATATCAATAGAAGAGTTGTAGCTTCATTGCTAATATAGGCTAGTCATGCAGGTATATATCCACCACAAGTAAAAGTCTACGAACTGCGCGAAATGGCTTTGAAATTTGAAAGGCATTTGATTTCAGAGATCGTCAATTTTCAGGTATTAGTGTCCGAGTTTACTCTCACATTCCTGCGTCTGAAGTGAATATAGAAGAGTAGATAATTTACTTTGTTTCTGTCAGGTGTTGAGTGATGATTATTCCAAGATTGCCTTTCTATGTGCTGATCGTTCTGTTCGCCTCCATGCAAAATATGGAAGTCATTACAGTCTCCGAATACCAAGGTTTCTATAATCAAAAGCTGCTTGTGGACCATCAATTATGTCAACAGCAATTTTATTTATCGTACTTATTGGGTTTTAAATTTTTAATAAATCTCCTCTGTTCCTGATCATGTCTGATTTGAATGCTAGTTTTTGAAAAATGATGCTTGTATGTTTGTTTTGGACCACCTTGCACACTCCCCAATTGTGGTGGTGCATTTGTGACTGCTTCCTTTGCATCCACTTAGCCTGTGTCTTCAAATGGATGTATGTTCATACTAATATTTGCATTTGGCATTTGATTTATCTTATTATCTCTTGGAAAGGATGGATCTGCAATTGTGCAGCCGCTAAGGGGTCTTCCTAAGACGCAATAAGCAACTGTCAATAATTTTATTTATTGATTAGATGTACATAAATGGATATACATTCACAACGTCATATCTAAGCACATGGTTACTTTACACTCGACTACTCAAGTGATCAGTTTATTCATATTACCGGCTCTACTAATCCATTTGTTTCTTGTTCTTGGAATAATATCAGCACTAATTAATTTGTGCAATGTTTATGTGTAACCAGGATGGGAAGGGATCTTGCATATGACTCCTGGTCCTGCGATCTGATATGTGCGGCATCATCCCCAGATTTATATAGAATTAATCTGGAACAGGTTATTCACTGTGGCTCTTTTTGGCTCAGTTGAGGGAAACTATTGGGGTTACATTGTTTCGTTCAATTTTAGCTGGAAGTTTGGATTTGCAACCTAACATCATCTCTGGCTTCCTTTCACTCACTAACAAACAAATACTGGATTGAATTGAATGCTAGGATATTTATGTAACCAGTTTATCCAGTTCTGCCAGATACTTCAATGAGAAAATAATACTCCCTCCGTTTTTTTGTATGTCGTTCTAGACATTTTCACATAGATTAAGAAAAATTAAAAGTTATCTAAAAGTTGTTAAAAAGTACATTTAAAATGTAAAATGTCAATTTATTGTTACTATATTATTGGCTAGTTGATAATTTCAGTGAAAAAAGTAATTAAAAAGTACATTGGAATTGTAAAAAGCACATTGAAATTGTAAAACGTCATATAAAAAAAAACAAAACCAAAAGCCTAGAACGTCATAGAGAAAAAAACGGAGGGAGTATCTAATCCAATAATCTTACTGACCAGTTTGAACTTACTTTCATATTCTCTCATTTATATGTAGATAAGCTTATTATTTACTGTGGTGATAATTTAAAATATCCGAGTATATTTCTTTCCACATTTCTGATCTTTCAATGTTGCTGTTTTGCCAGTTGGTTTCTTACATTTCTTTCTCAAGTTCTCTTATGTGTTACTGAGGATTAGTTGTGACTTATGAATGTTGATGAACATACAAATGGCGAGTTCTAATGTGTTTTGTGTAGCATTGTTATACTTACGATGCACTTCTTGAGTTTTTTTTCAACAGAAATTCTGTCACTCCTTTAAGTTGCTTAGATTCTTTATAGTTAATTGATTCTTGCCTACAGGGTTGCTTTCTTTCTTCGCTTAACACACAATCTCCTGCACTAAATGTGGTCTCTCGAAGGTTGGTGCAATTCACTACATCTCCTCTTTCCTTTCTTCTTAATTAGCTGGTTAATGCTGCCAGTGATTTTCATCACTTTCATTTTTTTTTTTATCAAGTTCTAATCCTCTTCCTTTTTTCTCTGTTTAGTAAGGTCCATGGGTTAGTTGCTTGTGGTGGTGATGACGGCGCTCTCGAGTGCTTTGATCTGAGGTCTAAGTCTTCTGTTGGAAGGATAAATGCTTTTGCTTCCGCTGGTGATCTTGAGCAGGTACAATAAACTTCTGTTATGGACGGATGAGTTGGTAACTTTTCTTCATATAGTGATAGGTTTAGAACTCTGCTGAAAGCAAGAATTTTGATTCCTAATGGTTATCAATAGTTTCAAGTCTAACAAGGTTTATTTGTCTACCTTGAACTGCTCTCTCTCTGATCGTGTCAATTTTTAATAGGAGGTTACAGCAATAGAGTTTGACAGTGAAGGGGGTTACCGAGTGGCTGTTGGAAGTAGTGCAGGAAAGGTATGGCAAAAACAAATTTTTGCTACTCATCTATTTATAAGAATTTGTCGTGATATATTCCTTCTGTTTGTTAATTTCTAGTTTTTTGGACTCCAACCTGGATTGGATGGATTCCAACCTAGATTATATGAAATTGTGTGAAAATCTTTGCATTTGATATAGAATGCTAAATTTAATATCATGAAAATTTGTTTTAGTATGTACTCACATTTTCCTCTTCATCTTCTTCCTCTTCCTTTTTTCGTAACTCATGTTAATATGGAATTTTTCATAGGTTTGGGCCCTATCATATGTATGGATTCCATATGGAAAAGTCATCTCATTGTTTGTTTGTTTTATAGTAGACATGTGAATGTCGTATTTGTTGCAATGATGTTCCCCCTGAGCTTGTCTCACATGATTGATGTTTTACAGGTTATGATTTATGATTTACGTTCCTCAAATCCTTTGCGAGAAAAGGATCACATGTAAGGCTTTGGATCAGTTTTTTTTATGGATTTCTTCCTAATTGAGGCTTGCACAACATGTACTTCATATCCCTACTGAAGTCCACACCTTATCCATATGTTGCAGGTATGGGAGCCCAATACTCAATATAAAGTGGCATAAAACGCTCAACTCTGAGGGAACAAAGTTGATCACTTCCGATAATCACATTGTCAGAATTTGGGACCCTGAAACGGTTAGATATCTTCTTAAGATGTGACACTTTCGAGTAAGGTCTGGTTGTTGATGACTTTGCTGCATGCTTCAGTTCGTTTGTCGATTATATGAAAGATTTACTTGCAGTTTCTTCTGTCATGAAAGTAAATTGTAGATTATGAGTAAGTTGTCTGTTGTCTAAATGTAAGGTCTTGATTTATTAAATAAAACAACAAGTGTTTATGGAAGTAGAGGATATTTGTTTCTCTTTCCTTCAAACAGAAATGTTATGTAACTTGCACAACGCAACTCTGGGCCACAAGAGGCCTAGCTATTGTGAACAATCTTCCAAATGGTATATGAGAGAGAGAGTAGGTGACACTTAAAATTCTTTGACCGAGTTCTGTGAGAGAGAGTAGGTGACACATTTCCTTTATTGAAGACATTGAGTTTCCCCCCCTTTATCAAAGACCGAGTTTCCCCTTTACTAGTTAGAATAACTTAAGTTGAAGTGATTTTGTAATTTTTTCAATATATTTTGAAATGGTGGCAAGGCAATGTTGTTTCTATGAAGTAAATGCCCTTTCGCTTTCTTTTCTCGCAGGTTAATACTAATATATTATATATTATTGATTTTTGAACTGAACTCCGATGCTTTCTAGGGAGAAGGACTCACCAGCATTGAGCCTACCGCAGGACAGATTAATGATGTATGTGTCTTTGAGGAGAGCGGACTGATGTTGTTGGCTTTAGAGAAAAGTCAAATACCTTCTTATTTTGTTCCTGCTCTTGGACCAGCTCCGAAATGGTGTGCTTACCTTGAAAATCTGACGGTAGGATACTCTGTTTTATGATGCCCTAGTTTTCTTAGAAAACAATGACAAAATAGATGCTAATTCGACACATTTTTGCAGGAAGAGCTGGAGGAGAATGCACAAACAACCATCTATGATGATTACAAGTTTTTGGAAAGAGGAGACCTCGAACGATTAAATTTGACGCATTTGATAGGAACTAGTATGCTTAGAGCTTACATGCACGGTTACTTCATTGACTACCGGCTATACAAGAAGGTGATCCCTTGACATAATTCTTTACACATTGTTAGTTATAGAATTTCTTTATTCTCCTGTAAAGTAATATTTGTACTGCAATTATGTGACTACAGTTCTTTATTCTTCATTATTGACCATATGCAGGCACAAGCTCTGGCAAATCCATTTGCTTATGACTCTTACATAGAGCAGCGCAAGCAGGAAAAGATTGAAAAAGATCGTAGCTCTCGGATCACGGTTAGTGCTGTTACTGTAGTCTAACTGTAATTGCATTCAGTCATCTACTTAAAAAATATCATATTCAGAAGCCTACTTAAGATCAGTTCGAGTTGTCCTTTACTCCTAAGTAGTTTTCATTTTGTACGCGGTCCTTTTAAGCATCTTTTAGCTTCTTTCTGCTCTTGAAGAAAGAGAAGACGCTCTATCTTGTTACTTTGGTCATTATAACACCTAAAAAGAACGATACAAGAATCTTTCTCTAACTTAGAGATCACTGAACCACTTGGTGGTTCGTAACAGTTCAAAAATTGTCAAATGTAATTTTAAAAAAATGATAAGATATCAACGTAAAAGATAAACAAAAACGACGAGGGTGTTTTAAAGTAAGTGGTCTAATCTTCTGATCCCTAGGTAACCTTTATTGTACACATCCTATTCAAACATCAAATAATACAATCGTCAATAGTATGATCGTTGGGTTTTTTGTGTATAGTGTCTGTAGATCTTGACGCAGTTGAAAGCATAAACAAAGATCAATTTAATTCTATAAGTTTTTAATGTTAGAGTAAATACGATATGATTAGTAAATTGTTAGACATACAATCAGATATCTCGTTTCAGTGCTGGACTTTGAGATGTCTTACAAAAATCATAATCGTTTTTAATAGTTCAACATATTAATTAAAAGGGTAAAATTGTAAAGATGTTGAAATAGATATAAATTAAAAGTGTGAAGTGTATATCATGTTAACCCTTGAACAAAATATAAGGAAGTATACCCAATTTATATTTGATCATTTTTGCTGACTTTTCATAATTACTAGTGTAAGTGGTTTATGTAGTATCATATGTGAACACACTACTAAATAGGAGAGATCAGGCCTCTGAACTCTGAAACCTGTGTTGGTTGTGGACTTGGTTTGTGTCTTGGGATGGTTACTCATTTATCAGTCAATTTTATTAATATGCTCTGTTTGTCTTTGCAGATTAAAAGAAAACTGCCTAAAGTTAATCCGAAGCTTGTGGAGAAAATGCTTAATGATGAAGCTGATAATGACCAGAAAGATGACGAATCTGGTGATGTAAAGAAAAAGACAAAGAAGAAGAAAGGAATGACTAGTGAGATCTTGCAGGATGAGCGATTTAAACCAATGTTTGAAGACAAGGTACATCACCAGTTATTCTCTTTTTGAGATTAGCTAGATGTCAGAAGGCAGTTAGCCTCTTCTGAAACATCAGAACATTTTGATGACTACATTGAAGGATTAGAGCTTTAAGGCTTTTAATCTGGTTATTCTTGGGGCTCCATTAGAGGTTAACGTTTCACCATTCTGTTACAGGACTTCGAAATTGATGAAGAGTCAAAAGAATACTTAGCACTGCACCCGATGGCAGCAGCAAAACAACCTTCCCTGTTGAATGAACATTTCGAGCGTATTTCAGATGAAGAAGTGGACTTAAATAATTCTGATGCATCAACAGAAGACTCATCGGACGATGATGATAAGGGTGGCTTGAGCAAAAAGAATAGGAAACCTCCAAAGTAAGTTACTAATCAAGAGAACGATAGGATTGACTTAATAATACACAATGCATAAAATCACGGAAACTAAGTTCTTTTAAGATTGCTACATTGAGTAAGTCGGTGAAATTTAATGTGAAGTCAGATTAACACTGATTCAGTTTATTCTACTCTTAAGGGCCCAGTTACTCTTAGTCAGTCGCTCTAATCAGTATTCACTAGGCCATCCTACTATGAGAATCTCAAACTTGAGCCCACAATTACTGATAAAATCACACAGAATTTCTTTTATGGCCCCATGATATCATTTTCATTGCATTTGCTAAATATGACTGGGCGTAGTATCATAATTGTAGGCTTCTGGTGGGTTCTGCTACTGTATGCTAATTGAATATAGAACATATATTGTCTTTGTAGATTGTGCAACCTCGCTTCACCAGTCTTTCTTTTAGTGGAACTATACTGGTGGATATGGAAGGAATTTATTGTTTTCTGTGAAGAGTGCCTATTATAAGCGACATATTAGAGAGAGATATAGGCAAGAACTTGACTTGTTAAGTTGAACATTTTTCATAGTTCATTCATATTATTCCATGGATTCTTCTTAGTCAATATATTTGTGGTATCCAATCGAAATTTAACTTGAGGATATATGATCAAATTTAAGCATCTTTAGTTGTTTGTCAGAAGAGTCCTTTGAGTATTTTTGTCTTTCGGTATCTTTTTGGAAGATGATTAAAGAAGAGAGGATAGGCTCATTACGTTGAAAACACAACATATGAGAATTGACTCTTTAACTTATTGAGCGTGAGAGCCAAATGAATCTAAAGATTCATGTTGGTTCGGGAAGGGATTATGGGAGTTTTAAAGTCTCAATTGCCTGATTTCAGGTTGCTTGAAGTGAAGGATGAGAGACATGCAGAAGCTTTCTATAAAGGTGTGTCGTTAACGAAGGAGGACTCTCTTTCGCTGGGTGAAAGAGCTGCAGCATTGGCAACTCACACTCCTCGTTCCTCGAACAATGTCAAGATGGGACCAGGAGGATCAAGAGAAATCTCTTTTGTTTCAAGAAACAAGGCAACATATGAGGAAGATGAGGAAGACAGAGAGGGCCGTCCTGGGAAAAAAAGGGGAATTGAGCAATTGAAGCTTAAACCTGATAGGTCAAGTTTCCAGGGCCAAGGTAGGGGAGGAAGAGGTGGAGGTGGTCGAGGAAGAGGTGGAGGTGGAGGTGGCCGAGGAAGAGGTAGAGGGGGTGGAGGTGGTCGTGGACGAGGTAGAGGGGGTGGAGGAAGGGGCAGAGGCGGCCGAGGTGGTTGGTAATTTGACCATTCTGGTGCATGAAAAGTTGTGCATCTATTTATACATCCGAATCCAGGGTTAGCAACATTAACACAGATGGAACTTCAAAAACGGGGGATACCCCATCCATATGCTCCCCGGTTCCTTTGTAGTTTGTAGCAAATGCATACTCTTGCCAAGTGTTACTCCTTGCTGTTATTTATTCTACTGTATGTTTCCTAGCAAATGTGAAGAGCACAGAAGCTAAGAAGTTTTGAACTGTATGATAAATGTAGGAATTTTGCATTCGTTCTGCTTATTTATCGACCTTGATAGTGTAGCAACGCAATACATCACAGAATACAGAGTTTATTTAGTTATTAAACTGCCTAATCATGCCTTTTAAATCATCAATTATAGTACCTGAAGAAACACTCGTAAAACCTTACACACTTCTTCTGATTTTAGCCGTCTTCGTTTTAGACCAACATTCTTGCTTATGGTTCGATTAAAGGAATACGAATAATATTTGCTCTTAGAATTATGAAAATGGCTCTGGTATTATTATCGATCTTTGACTTGGAATCATGGCATAAAGGAGGCCACTCAAAATGCTCAGATTACCACGTGAACACCATTCAATAATGGTGTTCCCTTCAAGTATCACTATCGTTTTCATGAAGAAAGAGTGGAAGAAGACCAACACTCAAACATGATCTCAAACAACACATGGCCCCAATACCTATAATGGTTCGATCACTTTCAGATTTGTCTCGAGTACGTGACCTATTATTTGGTAAGGGGGGCAACATTCATGTCCATCCATTCTCATCTTACACATTTAAAAATTAGCTGACAAAATGATTCAACTTTTAACATGCTTGTTGCTAAATCCAAATCAAGAAAACATATCTACTTTTTATTTTACCCTGAATTAATGGAAGTGGGCTCTATTATTGTGGGTGTAGTATATGTTTTCTTCTTTAAAGGGAATAAAGAGGAAATGTACCTTTGTATAGACGAAATTGTATGTGATGCATATAATCATGTGGTATGGAAGACTTGAGTCATTTTAACTCTTTTCATAAAATCACATAAACCGTGAAATAGTAGTAATGTTTGCATTTCACTCTTGGATCAATTCAGAAACAACTTCAAGTCACGGGGATAATGTTGCGTATATTTATTTTCCATGTTTAGATGGGAGCGCCTCTTCAGGGATATTGGAAGATGTTGATGTTATTTTTAGTTCCGCCCTGGACCCAGGACCCACACCAATTGATTGATATAATCTTGACTATATTAATTGGTGTGATTTTTGTAATAGCCATTTGGAAAACGAGACAAAACTTGAGAGCAAACCTATGAATTAACTAAACTTGAACAATACACATTAGGCTATATCAATTGGGATACATTGAAGACAACATTTATAATAATGAAAAATGATCCAAGGGGATTGGAAAATCTACTCTTTTAGCTTGTATTTTAATTTTCTTTCATCTATTGACCTTGATCTTGATCTTCTCGTTGGCGTGTGGAAGAACTTGAACCTGTTACCATAGATACAACTTGACCGTGAGTAAATCTTTGTAGTTGTATCATGCGGGAGTAAATTCCATCAGGATAGTTCTTCAAGAGATGAGAATGAGATCCTTGTTCTGCTACTTTTCCATCGTCTATCACCGCGATAACATGAGCATTCCTGATGGTGGATAGCCTATGCGCAACCACGATTGTTGTCTTCCCTGCACAAGCACGCTCTAGCGCTTCCTGGACAGACCTTTCTGACTCAGCGTCAAGAGCGCTTGTGGCTTCATCCAGAAGCATTACCTCTGCTTTTCTTAGGAAAGCTCGGGCAATGGCTATTCTTTGCTTCTGACCTCCAGATAACTGAACGCCTCTTTCTCCAACGAATGTTTTGTAGCCATCAGGCAATTGTGATACGAACTTGTGGGCATTTGCCATGGTTGCTGCTTCAATGATCTCAGCTTCTGTCGCAGATTCCTGTCCATAAGCGATGTTTTCATGTATTGTTGTGGCAAATAGGCATGGCTCTTGTGGCACCATTGCAATGTGGCGTCTCAAGGCCTTCAAATTGAACTTTCGGATGTCTTTCCCATCTATCATGACGCGACCGGATGAAGGATCATAGTACCTTAGTATAAGTGAAATGACTGAGCTCTTACCACTCCCACTAGGTCCCACAAGAGCCAGAGTTTTGCCAGCCCGTGCACGAAGATTTAAATCTCGGAAAATTGGCACATCAGGCCGAGAAGGATAGGTAAAATCAACATGCTTGAGTTCTACTTCCCCACGAAGCTTGTCAGGAACTGGGGTGGAATCTATATCATCAGGCTCAATTTCAGTTTTGCGGTCTAGTAGATCGAACACTGAGCGCATAGCTCTTCCACCCTTGATAAAATCAGGAGCTAATGTAAGTGTTTCAGCTGCACCATTTGCAGAAACCATAAGAACCATGAAGACGCGGATTGTTTTTGAGAAGTCCGAGATCCCATGCTTAACAAGCCACGAAGCATACCATAGACCTAAAGCATAGGAAGCATAAAGTAGGAACTGGGCTATCCCATAACCAGTTCCAGCAATCTGTCCCTTCCAGAAACAACGCTTCAGGGGTGTCTGTAGGTTAGTCGTGAACAGGTCGACAATTTTCGTTTCTGAATTGAAGGCAGCAACAGTTCTGACATTAGCCACTGCTTCTCCTGCTAGCTGGGTGGATTTAGCATGTGCAGCTTCTAAATCTCCAGAGAATCCTTTCATAAACATTTTCTGTTCAAACAACATATGGTATTAGCCAATAGAAATACCAGACTCACCAACCAAAATTGACATATGGAAAAGACTGAATATCAAAACAATTATGTAACGTCGGCCTAAAAACTCCTTAGGAGTGGCTTCTAAATATGCATTTGAAAGACTAAGCAACTATTTAGAGAAGCAAACCTGCAAAACCGTTGCCGCAACAACTACAGGGAACACAGCAATGAGGACGAGAGCAAGGCGCCACTGCAATACGAAACCAGCAGTGCAGGCAACTAACATAAGAGCCGAGTTCTGCATGATCACAGAAATCCTGTCACCTATGGCTGACCTGACATTATTGGCATCAAGAGCCAATCTTGCAGCGATTCTAGAACTCTCATTCTCTTCTTGGTCAAACCATGCCATTTCATTCTTTAGAACTGCTTCTATTAGTTTCTCTCTCACCCTCTTAGTCAGGTTTTCTCCTACCACATCCCAGAAGAAATGCTGCAAAGTATTGAAAATTAGGGCGGCTGATGAAACCCCAATCAGTAGATAACAGTACTTTCCAATCTCTCTAATCATATAGGCATGATCTGGATTGTAGTAGACACTGAGAACAGCACTAAGAACATATGCGAAGAATGCACTTAGTGAACCACAAACGACAGAACCTACGGAACCAACTAAAGCATATGACCACTCGGGGGAGTTCATCTTGGCAAGACGCAAGAAGGAACTATATTGTTCTCTAAATGCCAGCTTATCATGTCGATAATTAGGATATCCAGCATCCAGTGAGAGACTGAAATCTGAAGTAGAGAAATCAGACAGCCGGCGTGAGTATGGTGAACGGCCATAGGATGAGTTTCTGGTAATAATTGGTGAGCTGACAGAATTTCTTGCACTAGATGGCCTGAAAAATAGAAATAAGACAAGCAACAAGTTATTAGATTTCAAATTATATCTTCATCATCTAGGCTGAAGTACACATTATTGAGTTAGCATATATAGCAGGATAATCATGTTGTGCATTGTGCTTGCTAGACTTTATGACTATATTGTTACATAATGGGAACCTGTACCTTGCACTGCTTTTTCTGGCATTGTTCAGTGCTGTTTCGTGAGCTGCTTCTTGCATCTTAATGAGCTTAGCATACATACCATTTTCTCCTTTTGCCATTAGTTCATCATGTGTTCCAATTTCAGAAACACTACCTTGCTGCAGCACTGCCACAAGATCAGCCTTCCTAATTGTTGATAGCCTATGGGCAATAACTAGAGTTGTTCTTCCAATCATGAAGCGATCTAGTGCTTCTTGGACCAACTTCTCAGATTCAGAATCCAATGCGCTTGTTGCCTCATCCAGAAGTAAGATTGCTGGATTTTTAAGCATTGCCCTAGCAATAGCTATTCTTTGCTTTTGTCCACCAGAAAGTTGCAATCCCCTCTCTCCTACCTGTCACGAACAACAAGATATTTCACTTACTGCTTCTCCAATTTAGATGTATCATTCACAGTTTCATTATCACCGTCTTATGATGAAGAGATGCACATGCCTACAGATTCAGGCATTTAATATGTGGTAATCATGTTTAATCACTTTTAAGTGTTTGCAGGAATTAGACCTCCAAATGCTTGTACAGTGAACTCTTGTTACGATTATGAAAAGGTATAATACCAGGCTTGAAAGGTTCAACTAAATGTGGATACCTGTAACGACCTGAGCTTATTTTTCGATGTCTTATATTCAAATCTGTAATAGACATTCTAACGTCATCAATCCAATGTCTGCTAATTTAGAAATCTATTAAGCACATTCATGTTGTCCAGCTGCTAATTTGTAGCTTTGGTTATATCTTAACTCTTTTATAGAGCCACAACACAATCTATATAACCCGGGAAATTACGAATCAATGAGTAATGCTGTAGTTTGCTTGACAGTTATCTTGTTAAGGAAGTTTTTTCTATCCTTTTAAATGTTACAAGCCTTGAAATGTTTGCTTCCCTAAAGGAATAATAAATAAAGCCTAACCCTTTATTCTCCCACATGCACTGCTAAATTCAACCATGTTACCTTCCAGCATTGACTTTAAAACAGGTTAGGTTTGTTTGTTGACCAAATGAACTCCTAATTTAATATCTACATAAATCTTGCTAGTAAATGCATGTGAATCCAATATATAAGACATGCCCCTAAAACTACAAAAAAGATTTTCAAGATCCACATTAATTTCAACTTCAAGAAAAAAAAAACTCACTGCATTTAGTTTGCCCATTTCTTAAGGGCAAGAAAAAAATCCATGAAGACTATTAGCAACTACAAGCAATTAGGGGGGCATTTAATATCTTGCCCACCACCTAAAGAAAGCTACCCCTTTATTCATCCTACTTACAGATATTGCTTGTACTGCCTGAAAATTATGAGTAGGACTATGACTATGTTATTGTTTAATTAAATGGTATTAATTTGTGTAAGAATTCAGGGTAGACAACTATTTGACATTCAACCTTCAATCTTTCTATCTATATTATATCAGTGGGACCAACTCTAAATAATTGAAGTTTTCACATTCAATGCTGGAGTATAATTTACAAGAATTATAGCCCATCAACAATTTCTTTGTACAACACAAGGTTCTTCTTTCCTTACCCCAGAATTTTTATGTACGGGTGGTGAAGGAATTGATACAAGAAAAATAAGGGGGGCTAACCAAATACTTCTTCAAATAATGTGTAGTAAGATTTTATTTTTCAATAGCAGACGTCTATTTTTCGAAAAGTTAGGAGGGGACCGTCCCCCTAGTTCCCCCACTAGTCTGAAAGACAGAAAGTGAGAAGGGTGCACAACGAAACACAGTTTTTGTATTACCTGAGTATCATAACCATCAGGAAGTTTAATGATGAATGAATGTGCGTTGGCAACTCTAGCTGCCTCTTCAACCTCAATTAAATTTGCATCAGGCCTGCCCAGAAGTATGTTCTCTTTGATTGTGGTAGCAAAGAGTGCCGGTTCTTGGCTCACTAGTCCAACTTGCTGTCTTAACCATTTAAGCTTCAATGACTTGATGTCATGCCCGTCCAGAAGAATGTGTCCTGCATAGATACTTTTTTAGTAACCAATATATCATTCCACGAACTACATGGACTATGCTCGTTTAAGTTTGAACACGCTAAATATAAAAGTCTGATACATTTAGACTTCCACGCTAGAGGCATCAAGAATGACATTAATAAATTTGGTCTATTATGTGATATCGAAGTTAGTGGGACTGGGGGAGGAATAACTCATACTTATCATTGTACGAAATCTGCAATTTACCTGAAGTGGGATCATAAAACCTCTCAATGAGGGAAACAACAGTGCTTTTCCCTGAACCACTGCTTCCGACCAATGCAATTGTCTTCCCCGAAGGAACGGTAATGGTAAAATTCTTAAGTACTAGTACATCTGGCCTTGAAGGGTAGGAAAAGTTAACATTTTTAAGCTCTACTTGCCCTGTAATGGACTCTAATTCCAATCCGGATTCAGCATTTCTGTCAACAGCCGGTTTATGATCAATTACTTGGAAAATTTTCGCTGCAGCCACTCTGGCCTTTGCAAATGCAGCCATACTTGGGGCAGATTGTCCCAATCCTCTGTCAATCAAGAACAGCATATTTATGAGAATTCAAAATAGCAAGACAAAGGGAACACTCAAAAAGAGATATCAGACAGTGAATACTTACATTCCACCTATCATCACAGCAAACATAGTTGATATTGCAAGTCCTCCATTTGTTAAATGATGCCTGACCAAATATCCCCCATACCATAAAAGAAGCGCATAGCAGCAAAATACAGTGAAATATGTAGCTCCTAATCCCAATCCTTTGGCAAATCCTGTCTTGTAGCCAATTTTCTGAGCAATCCTTAAGGCTGCAGTGTAATCTTTTAATGCTTTCGACTCGCCAACATATGCCAATACTGTCCTAATTTGAACTATAGTCTGCAAATTTACCAAAATAAGATAATTTCCATATACAAAACAAGGCCCGGAAGCAAATTTGCTGTAAATTCCGATGTTTATCACCTGTTCGACGATGTTTCCAGCTTGTGACAGTGATTCTTGACTCTTCCCGGAGAGCTTTGCCAATGTAGTTGCATGAATACCTCCAATCACAGCTATGAGAGGAACCACCGCAAGAGTAACCAAAGCTAATTGCCAAACTGCAGTAAAACCCACCACAAATCCAGAAACAAATGTTGCCATGTAATGTATGAAGTTGCCCAACTGCAAAAAAATAACAACTTGCCTAGTTAGAACCAATCTAAGTCAAATTGAACTTATTTTGTTTCAATACCTTCTCGCTTATGGCATCCTGGACCATCACAGCATCAGTGTTTATCGCAGAAACAACGTCCGATGTTCTGAGATGTGTATCAAAGTACTGAATATCTTGATTCAGAGCAGCCTCCAAGAATTTGATCCTCATCTTTGTAGATTGTCTCTCTCCAGTCCACATCCAACATGAAATCTCTGTACCCAACAACCTTAATTAGAATTGTACTCTAAATCAACACAACAAGAGTAAACAATAATTAATAAATCTTACCTGCCCATGAAGATGCCCATATTGCAGCACCAACTACCAGAAAATAAAATGCATACTGCAAATAGGAATCAAGAAAAGTAAAATCATCAGTTCTTCACTCACTTCAGCAAACCTAATGAAACAAAAGTTCAATGATTTTCCTACTCCACTTGTTGATTTTGGCACTCCACTTATTCGATATTTTGGAATCACTATTATACTACAGTTGAAGTGCCGTCATCAACATCTGGAGCGAAAAAATCATTGAGCAAAAAGAAGTTCCAACCTTCAATACTTCTTCAGTCATCTTATCAACATTGTTTGCATTAGAGCCAAAAGAATTCACAAGATCAGCAAAAAATCTGAGAAACAAAGGCAATGAGCAACCATGAACAAAAGCACCAACAGTACCAATACCCATGAGAACATAATCCAATCTATCAGCAAATCTGAAAAGCTCCTTAAATGCAACAGGAGGAGCTAATTGCTTATTATCTCCATCACCACCTTTCTTTTTCTCATTTTCAAAACTACCCATTTGCTTATTATCTTCAGCAAACACTTCCCTCTTATCAAAATCTTGGCTTTTCTTTTTCTCTTTTTCAATACTACCCATTTGTTTATTATCTTCAATAAACACTTCCCTCTTATCAAAATCTTGTCTTTTGAGTTGGGTATTTGGAATTATTGTAGTGGTTTTTGTAGAAGAAGTTCTAAGAGTTATAGTAGGAGTTGAAGGGAAGTTGTCAATGGTGTGGTTGGCTTTAAAGGAAGCACCTAAGTCAATGTCTGAAGAATGAGATGAGTCATGAAGCTCAAGGCCTTGCATTTCAGACCATCTCCATTGCTCTATGCTTTTTATCTCTTCAGATTCTTCGGACATTTCTTCGTTATTACATAATCTTAATTTCTTTCTTTCATATTTGCACCTTATAAAATACTACTAGTAGTACTATATGTGTCTCTCTCCCTCTCTCTCTCTACCCACTTTGGTGCTCTGTTTTTACTGTCATTCTTTGGGATTTACCGTTTTGTTTAAGGTACAAAAAGAAAAAAGGGTATGCCCACAATTTAGATCCTAGTCAAATGCTCAAACCTTAATTTTTTAACGTTAAATTAAAAGACTCGAAACATGAGTTTTATGCTAAATTTAATGTCTTACTCGGTGATGGCTATATGGTGGTAGATCGAAATATATTGCATATTACACTTTGTGTGATACATATATGTTATATTTCGTTAATATTGTGGCACGTGTATTGCTTATTATTGTAATATAATTAAATAATAAGAAATAAAATAATATTATAATATCGATGCATTATTAACTTTAAATATTACACAAGTGTAACCATGAGAAAGGGTGTCGATGTAACATGTTCTACATCATTGTTGGATGTTTCTTCAGCTATTTGTATATAATGTTTTGGACTATTTTTATAATTGTCAATTAATTTTATAACGAAATGTCAAAATTTGTATAAGAAATAGAAGAGGAGTGATTAGCATGCTCCCAATTGACAATTGTGGTGGATTATTGATGAGTAAGAAGAAAAGCACGGGGCACGGGGCACGGGCCACAAGCACGCACAAAGAAGAATAAAATTACAGAGAGAAAACAAAACCCAAAAAAAAAGTGAGAAAGAGACGACTTTCAGGGTCCCCAACTAAGGAACCAAAGGATGCTGTCTAGTGCCCAGACTTTTAAGTTATGTATGTTCTCTCTTTTTTATATTTTCGAACTACAAAAAAGATAAATTGTTGTTTTTTTATAAATTTTTAACAAAACAAATGCATATATAATTGCATGTAATGCTACTTTTATTTCGTTAAGGGGAAGGTTTCTTTACAAAAATTAATTTTGAGCATATGTTAATGTTTAAGCCAAAATTTTGATATATAAGTCCTCAGAATAAAGTAGTTAGCTAATCATGTGTATCTTTTAATTGTTATTC
Source organism: Echium plantagineum (assembly GCA_003412495.2). Lineage (NCBI taxonomy): Eukaryota > Viridiplantae > Streptophyta > Magnoliopsida > Boraginales > Boraginaceae > Echium > Echium plantagineum. Next base: position 21,955 of record QFAX02000563.1, read on the forward strand.
AAAATTATGTGTGTATTATTAATTTGATAGTCGGGCTAGTAGCTCCTAAAATTTAATTTTTATAACTGAAATCAGTTCGGATTTGATCCGTTTAATTTTCCAAACGTCTTCGTTCAGGTTGTGTTTTTTTTTTTTGCACACTCACTGCCTACAAGCTAGCTACTATGTCAAAAAAAATTATAATTGAAGAGGGAAAATGTAAAACACAAGTTGCAATGTGTGTTTATTATTGCCTTTTGACTTTGAGGTACCGTCCTTACTGAATTATCGAGAATGTTGACTTCTATTGTTCATCTACACATGAAAATTTTCAAATTTGAAGATATATGAATTTGTATTCTGCATAATAGAGGAATAATGAAAATATGAAATAACCATAAAGTTTGACTTGTGTGAGTTTGTAATACACATGCTAATTGTGTTTTACGCTATAATCGATCTATGTTACTTGCTTTACTAGTTAATTCAACCCCTCCACCCCGGCCTACCCCCCCACCCCCACACCCCCACCACACACACATCCTTTTTTTTTCATCTCACGACTCTCGAAGACTAATAAAATAATTATCAAACTTCCATTCATAGTCAATTCATTTTGAAGCAATTTGAATTTCATCACAAATTCACAATTTCAAAATCTACTATTAGATACTACACATAAATTATTAAATATTGTGTTGATTAAGATCAAATTTTAGGGTCGAGTTTTTTATTTGTTGAATTAAATTTTCGTCCAATTCAGATTATCAGGGTAATACTTATTCCAAAATGTTAATTATGATTTTCCAAAATTTAACATTTTGGCAGATTTTAATTCGTTGTATGAAAGGAGTTAGTTGCCTATAATTTGATTACAGGTTACAGGTTATAATAGACCATGCTCATCTCAGTAGTGTTTAAAATTAAAAATATAATATATGGGATATATATTTATAAATAAATTGATTTTATCATTTTATTAATATCTTTAGAATGAAAGGCGCGGTTTTCGTCAACTAATGTAAGAATAAATTTTCAATATATCTTTATGCATGTGTAATTCGATATCTAAACTTTAGTAGTATTATATAATACTAAAATGATATAATCGCTTTATAATTAAATAAATCAACTTAGAAAAGAAGAAGAAATCTTGAATCAAAAACAACAGGTTGGACATAATCGTTTTTTCACTGTAATTTGTCTAATCTGCTTCGCTCGTTGTAAAACACCACATACTTCCACCATATATGTCCTTATCGAATCACTCTATCACAAAAGTGGATCTTGGTTATTAATTAAACAAACTAGTTATAATGTAAATGAATTAAATGAGACTTAGAGGTATTTATTTGATAAGTAGTAAATCTATTTAATTCTCTAAATAATTTCTCAATCGTATGTATTTTAAAAAAAAGTTGAGTCTCCCCAATTTGTATTACAAATTTTCTGGTCAGGCGGATTGTAAATTGAGGGATATGTCGTGATAATAACAGTTCCGTAGGGGACAGAAATTAGGACACAGAAACATAAACAACCCTTCCAATATTTTATCAAAATAAACGGATTCAAACTCATAATGCCTGTATTTCTACCCCAAATCTCCAACCAACTTATCACTTAATCACTTACCTGTAGACTATATAGCCGTAGACATGTTTAGTGATTCATGGTAATGTTTGGTTAGAACTTAAACTTTCTCTTTAGACCTTATTTACTTTAGCCTATTTAGCAAATTCGTTTAAATGAACAAATTCAACACTCATTTCATCTCAATTAATCGATAGGATAAGTTTTTCAAATAAGTTGCTAAAGGTTTTTGTTGCTAGAGGTTTTAAAATTTATACAATCTTTTTAAACTAAGAAATGTTAACATTGAATTAGGGGTAAATCAAAATTGAGTTGTTATGTAATTATTTACACATAGCAGGCAAAATCGTTACAGTAAATGAATATAGTGTAATTATGAGTGGATAATAAATTCGGAAATGAAAATGAAGGAATAAATACATCTGTAATTTCTTTCTTTCTAACTTTTTAACAATTACACTTGTCAGAATATCTTCACAAGATCTGCAGATTCCGACTCGCTGGATTCCTTTTTTACAAGTTGAAATAAAACAAAAAACAATTCAAGTTAGTACTAACACCAAATTTAATTGTTTCGTACTATTTTCATACAAAGTACACATTTGATCCCCTAATACTGACTACTCTGCCTCCAATCAAAATTTACTTCTACTTATAAATTAGTTTTATACAAGTTTATTACTTATAGATCTCAAATGGTTAAATATATCATATACTCCTTATTATCTTAGTCCAACCTTTCATTATGTAATGAGGTTAATTAATCTAGTACCAGTTGAACATGTCTCATATTAATAAATTGAGTTATTAAATGAACTAGTAATATTATTTGTTAGGACTCATCCAGAATTTTAATACTCATCATTCAAAATACAAAATTTCAATAAAAACATTAGGGACGGATCGAAGATTGTATTATAGGACATTCTTGTTATTATTTAAATAAAATAAAACATTATATGGGCATTCATTTTAGATAAAATAGAAGTAAATTAAACAAAAATGAAAAAAATATGTTTGGAAGAAATTTTGGACCTAGGACGACCTTCTAAATATTAGACAAAAATTTAATTACTTGAATTATTTATTTTTATATAATGCGTTTATGTGAAAATCTATAGTACTTAACATGCCCGCCTATGCCTTCAAGATATTCATTTTCACTCCAGAATCACACAAAATGAACTATTTATTTTAATAGGATCGGTTTATTTTTGTGAACTATTTATTTTTACGTAAAATATGCACGTGAATATTTCCAAACTACTTTAGGCCCGTCCATGCCTTAAAGCTATTCATTTTATAGAGAATCCGAATACAAAAAATGAAAAAACAATATTTGGAACGAGATAGTATGAACTAGAAAACGTACATAAATTGGCTAGATAAGGACTTAGTCGTTTATTTGAGATATTTACTTTTATGTAAGGTATACATGTGAATATTCCTAGATCACTGTAAATTCGTCCATGCTTATGTAATCAATCGAATCGTTTATATTTCATAATTTAATATAATATGAGAGTCAAATTATTGATGAAGTGATAGCTAGGTTACATAATAACTTCCAAATGAAAATAAAGGCTCAGTTGTTAAAGTCTCATCTCTCTTTAGTCCTTAATACCTTACACATCAAGTCTTCAACCATTAGAAAAATGTTGTCAAGTATATACGAGTATTATTAATTTAATTAGATTCACTTCTAGTTAATGTCTTCAAATTATTCTTGCATATTTGATGGCAATTAAAGTTGTTGGAATTCCCACATTCAAGCATTATTTTAAAAGTGATGCAAGTCAAGAATCTTGTTGTGTAAAAGTTAAAAAAAGTCAAAATTGGAAGTGGTACACTATGCAAAATGTGGAAAAATTGAAAAAGGCCTTTTATGGAGCAGCATACATAGTTACATATGTCTTCGAGAATTGTGATTCAATGTCCGACGTACTCCAAAAATAAATGAACCCCACTGCTAGAGAAAATTGGGTTGTACGAGACTTATAAATTATCCTAGCTAGAAAGGGTTCTTCGAGTTGTGTAGTGTGTACAATAATCCATTCAAAGAAATTTGTGTTTTGGGGGAAAACAAGTTCTTGACTGGAAAAATATTGGACTTTGGAGAAGCTAATAATAATCAACTTAATTTTTTAATGTTTCTAGTAATGTTTTTATAGCCTAACCTTACTCTAAGGTACAATGAATTCCTAGCATCTAGTTGAAAAAAGATAAATGATTAAAAAAAATTTCAAAATTTTAATTCTTGGACATAATGAAGACTTCGAAGAGTCTGAATTATGTACGAGCATTGTGTTTTAATATATATTTGAAATATCAATCTTGCGTTTTGTTTAATTTTTATTTCACGAGTCAAATAGTGATAAGAGAATGGAATTGATGGGAGCTCAGATTGAGAGGGGCCTACGTTTAGGGACGAAATCAGGATGAAATATGAAGGGGGTAAAATCTAAAAAACTTAAATAGATGAGATAATTTTAAAAATGAAAACCAAAAACGAAAAAGAAGTAGTGTAAATAATACACTCTTGAGATTTGAACCTTGGTATATGTAACCAAAATCCAACACTTTTGTCAACTCTGCTACACATGTTGATAATTCATGTAAAATTCTTATCTTATATCCTTAATTTTCAAGAATCTAATAAAAGGGCACAAAGTCCCTACCTTTACTGATTCTATCCCAACTTGTATCGACCGTTTCTAGAGCGAGTATATCAATACATATCTTGTTTTTATAAATTAAAAAATATATGTACAATAATTTGAAAAAATTAATGCAATAGCGACCTATCATACATTGTTATAGCACCTCCAATGAGGGCGTGGGTGTCACCAAAATAGTAAGTGAACAGTTGAAACACAAGTAACAAGTCAAGAAAATAGCAAGTTGTGTACTTCTAGAATGGGGAATTGCAAGTTACCAAATGAAACACGAAAATGGAAATTAGTACACACTAATTCAGAAAGTTACACTCCCTCTTGTTTGGCTTATGAGTTAGATATGTGGATGCTCACTAGTTCGTGCATCTTGTCCTTTATGGGACCATACATGTCGTCCATTTCTAACATTTTACATCCATTCTACTCATATTCAATGTATGCTACTACATGCTAGAAGAGTATGTAGAACAACCTATGGCTTGATTTTGATGTAGTGATTAGTTGTTTTCTTTGTCCCCTATGTGTTTATATGTGAATTGGATGTTGATGATCATGGATGGAACGAACCAAAACTGACATGCGAGAAGCAAAATATAAAAATATTGAAGAAATTTGACCCGAAATCATCATAGGATAAAATGTTTAGGGAAATTGAGTGAGTCTTAACTCGAGATTAAAGGAAGCTTGATTCGAAAACCTGATATAATATGGACAAACATTTAACGATTAGGTAATAGATTATTAGACATAATTTAAAAAGGACTTTATTAGTTCATTGAATAGTTAGGTTTGGTGTCACATATGTTTTAGAATGCATGCTACAATAGTCAAGATCTTAAAAGTAAAATGCTCAATTATGGAGGCATCAAGTGTCATCATGTCAAAAAGGAAGGTGAAAATAATTGAAAATTTTCAAACATTAGATAATATCCAAACCTAAGTTGGTTGAAATAATAAATCCAGAGAGTCGGTGGTGATTACTCATTAGCTAGTTTTATTATTAACTTGCTAATAAACAATTTGATATTTTCTCCATCCCTATTTGGAATTTCCTTAAAAAAAAAGATAGCTAGTCAATCAATGTTTTTATTTAAACAAAACTAATACTCCATTAAGTTAAAATTAAAATCATGAAAGGACAAAACAAATCTACCAATTATTTTGCATCGAAGAATAATTTTGGACTCGTTAGATAATACTATCTCCATTTTTATTTAATCGTCGTTTTGGTGTAATAGCATATTAGTATATGGAGTATATGTTAATTTTCAATCATCCAATGATATAATTCCAGTCAATTGTCATTTTGCATTTCTAATATACTTTTAACTACTTTTTCTTTTTCGTAATTTATATAAAATGATTAAAACAACAACTAAAAAACGAGGCGAGTAATTCATAAGGGTATATTCTCATCTCTCTTGGTCAATGCATTATTACGAGCCTTATTTTCAAAGGGATGTCAACTATTCACTACTACCCATTTCCCCACCACCAATTAAGAAGAATAAATTATTGTTTAATTAAAAATAAATGTCTTTTCGAATATGATGAGCCTAATGGCCACTTAATGAGTTTTTATAAAAAAAAGTGGTGCATGTGATGGTCATTATGTCTTGGCATTGTCTTGCTTGTGGTTAAGTGTGATTTATTATTATAATCTGTTGGAATTAATCAGATAAGAGTACTAATTAATCTTGATTAATAAACCATTATGGTAAAGTGGTGGCTGTTCAACAAAGTTTATGATTCCAATGTGTACATCATTAACGACTATTCCACGTTTGTTCTTCTAATCTTTCCGGATTTTACGATAATATTATGAGTCTTGCATTATTATTTTAGCTAATCATTTTCATAAAATATTAAAGGTGTTGAAGCTGAATTTTTAAGTTTGTAAATAATATATTTGAGGTTCGAATCTATTGACTCTCATACTTCAAGATCCTGTTTAATAAATTGTTTTGTTTTTATTTTGGTCAATGAATTGCGTGATTTCAGTAACTACAATTAATATATGTAAAATTATATATAAATTTATAGATATTTTTGTTCACTCATCAACTATAATTTTGGATAATTTGTTATTGAAAAATTTGTTTTATTTTTTGGAGACTACAAACTATTTGTAAGTATGTGATTGGTTAGTTCACATCGCAAGAAAATATAGGGCTAACGTTTAATCATACATATTTTAGATTATATCATTCAATTAGACATATGTTGCAAAATATTTTGGACTAGACATGTTTCAAAAAGTATTTCATTTGATACTTTCGTTATGATGACCATTATATTGATTTTTGTTGACAAATTGGTAGGGGTAAAGTTGTCCAAACTCATTTTTGAGGTAACTTTAACAAAAAATTTGAGACAAGTATTTTTGTATGGATGTTATTTGGACTGATATAAAATGAAATTAAACAAAAAAGATTAAAAGAGTTATTTGTTTGGGAAAAAATTATAAATTTACAACAAAATTAATTTTGGACAATTTTGCCTCTGTCAATTGTCAACAAAACTTATCGTCAATATAACAAAAGTACCAAATGCAACACTTTCTGAAATATAAGTGATAAAAAATACATAAAATGTGAACATTTCTGAAAATATGTATTGAACGTGCCATTAACCTTAAAATACATTAGGCAAATTGTACAGTAGTGTAATAACCATTGGTTCTCTATAAATTTCATTTTGATTAGAGTAGCAATTAATCAAATTGAAGTTAAATTTTATTTTAATATATTGAATTTGACATGTAATAAGTAGGCTTTTGGTGACTCGTAAATTATGACGATGATATCGATTCCCATAAGCTTTGTTTCTTACCAATATATTGCTGGAAAGAATTAGAAGATCATTATTATTGTTAATATCAATCCTCTAAAACGCGCCTGAACAATTTTACTCGATCAGCTATAATTTGAATTAATTGTATCTTTAATGATGTCTAAATAATTAAAACTATCACTAGCAGCATAAGAGTTCTAGTTTAATTTATATAATTTCATTGGGGGTTAAAATCTCTGCTAAATAACTATAATATGTGTTGAATAAATTTTTTCCTAGAAGTTAGCATTTCTATCTAGTTTTATACTCACTTATAATCCTATTGTTTTGCTTGTGGGTCTAATGTGGACCGGTCAGCGGTCGACGGCTTTCAACTACTTGTGAGTTTGTTGTAATAAAAGTAGAGTATATTTTTATTCTCGTAATTAATCTTGCTACATTAATTGGCTACATCTTTGTGAATTTATGGGCACATATTTATATTTAATTGGACTATATATCCCTATATGTTGGGTATAGTTGAGGCAAGCTTTGGTAATGTGATTGGACTACAATATTTGAGGAAAATAATATAAAATTCATCATAATTGTTTTAATTTTATTAAACCTACTTAAATAGGCTTAATAAAAGTTGCCTAATTAATTAATTAGTCTCCCTAAGCTAGTAAATTATCCTAATCTTGGACATAGCATCAACTTAGATATGATAAGTAAGTAGTGGTGAGACTTGAATATGAAGCATAGTTGAAATAGGATTAAATAAAAAAGACAAGAAAAGAGGAGACCCACTCTCATGAAGCAGACAGTATATAACTAGGACAAACACAATCATCATACTACTCCATATAGCATATATGGAGGATATTTGGGATTGAGTAAGGCTATTAATTAATAATAGCATTATTGAGGAAACATATATTCATATTTATCACATTGTGGATATGCTTTGTGATCACATAATGTAATAATATGACCAATAGTTTTAAGAGAAACTAATTTTATGGTGTTATTTAAGAAATTAAATTTAATGATATGACATATATTTACAAAATCTTTTGTAATTTGTTGGTTTCAGTAATGAGATTGATTTTTGGTAAAAATTGAGGAAAATAGAACAAATTCAGTAAAATAACACCTTTTAATCATCCTTTTTTATTTTATTTCTGGCACCCTCCTAAATTTTTTTGCCTACTTTTCACTTTATTCATTGGAATGCCTAAATGATCCCTAGCCTCTTTCTTATTCCCCAAATATCCACACCCCACTATTAAGTAAATAGTGTAGGAAGGGGTAGGGGGGTGTACAAGGGGTGGTTGCCGGCTTGTCGCCGATGGAAGGTGGTGGTGGTGGTTGAATGGGTAGGTTAGACAAAATAAAATATAAAAGGAAATTAAAAGTTGAGTCGCTTAGGTGCTATTTTCTCAAATATTTCCTATGTCCCTAAATAATTGGTATATTTTGACTTTATATGGTCAAATTTTAAAAAATTTGATCAATAATTCTCATTAACCAATAAGAAATAATATAATCATATGATATCTTGTTAGATTCGTCTCAATATATATTTTTGAATTATCAATTTTTGATAATTTTTTCATATGTAGAATAGGAGATATTTATGTTTGAAATCGTATTTTGTTGACCATGAAAAGTCAAAATGTACCAATTATTCAGGGACGGAGGGAATAATAGATTATGGTAAAACAAAACTTCAAAAAATTAAATGAAAACAGTCACTAAAATTAATAGAATGTAGTATACTTTTTTTAGTTCGAATGTAAATCGCTGCATATTGCTACATCGTGTAACAATTAGGTGCAGGTTACCTGCTCTTATAAGGTTACAACTTCTTAATTGGAATTATTCTCATCCTACAAATTAAAGAATCCTTAATAATTTGGGAGTAGTTGATTCTGAGGTTGGCATGCAATATATATACAACAAGAATCAAACGAAATTTCTTATTTCATTTCTATTAAATTTTATAATCCTTAACAGTAGCAAAAATGTTCCCATCTTTAGGGATGAAAAAAGTGCCATAAATTTTATAATTTATCCCCTCAAATTCAACATATCAAATAGGCATATGATGAAAGAGATTATTAATTAGTGTTAAAAGTTTGGGATGGCCAACAAAATAATTTGCATCTTATTCTATAATTTGGCCATATGAATGCAGATGTGGCCCTAAACTTGCTTCCAAGTTGAGCATAAACTTGCACGGATATTCTCGTCTTTCTTGTAAATGTTAAATTCATTCCCTGATTCGTGTCACTTTGTTTAAAATCCGTCAACATAAGGATCCCAGCTCAAATTAATGATATATACATCTTGAAAGTTTTTTAGTGATCGCAAATATTACTTGCAATGACGTAATCTGGATTGAAACTATTTCGAATGACAATATAAACGCTTTTAAAAAAATGTACTATGTGTTTAACTGTTTTAATCAAAGTGGGGGGAAAGGAGTACGCAATGTGTATCCAAGTTAAACGATGAATGATTATTTAGCATTTCAAGTGATAGTGGAGTATTTGGTTTGATATGCATGTGTATTTTAGTCATCATTCCATATTCATCAATGGTTGGCCCATGCACTTTTTGTCTCTTCCATTTCTTCTTTTAATTTTTTTCTTTGTAATAATGATTCCAATAATTTCGATCTTTTTTTTCTTTACACCACACATGCCCACTTTTCTGTTTTTGAAAAAATTGCACAGGACATTATTCCATTGAACTAAAATTCTTGAAATGTCATATTTACTTTTTGTTAAAGAAGCCAGCATGCATTGAAGAAGCATCACGCTCACACCTCAAAACCCATATACGATGGTACGGAGTTGATGGGGTGGGGTGGGGGTTGGGGGGGGGGGGGTTATTTTGAAGTGGTCATCATCTTCTCTTGTCCAACCTGGGCCAGCCTGAATGCATATATATATGAGAAGAAAATACTATTCTTAGAATTGTCAAGAAGGTGCAAGCAAGCATGCATGCACACCAAATACTTTTTGATATGCATGGGTTCATTTGTATATAATTTCGACGACAAATTTATGTTAGCCGTCGAGCCCTAACAAAGCCTTCTTTATGTTCAAGTTTATAAAATAACAATGTCGTACAGAATAACATAGGCGGTGTTACTCATATATAACTAGCTTAAATACCTTGTTGATGTACCGAAGTCCAAACGTACTAAAATAAGAGAGCAATTTAACTAATCCTCAAGACTTTATTACTATGTATGTTTCAGAAAAGCAATTTGGTTTAGGCAAACGTTACATCATATCAACTTTTATATATCTAGTCCTAGTAGAAGTAGTCGTAGAAGAAGAAGAATCAATATTAAAGGTAGCTTTTAAAATCACCAACAAGCACTACCCCTTTACATGTGCTCGACATGTTATATCACAAGGACAAATTATAAACCAGATTGATTCAACTTCCATAAGTCACATTTGTCAATGAAAATGATAGGCTTTGACAATAACTATAACCTAAGTCAGCTGTGGAACAATTACATGTGGCCGATATTCCATCATCAACAACATATCTCAATGTCTCTCAAGAGGCTTCCACCTAGTAGGGAAGGGAGAGGTTGGATAGTATGAGACCTTACTCCTTTGATATAATGGAGGCTGTTCCCGAATATATGTGGCTGATGTTCTCGTAACAAAAATATCAAGGGAACATATGAGCAGACGAGCAGTTACAGATTCAAAGAGATCACATGGCTACTCAACTAAAATATGAAACACAAAGCTAAACCAAAGCCTAAACAGACTAATACAGGCCTAAATCAAGATTAGAATAGTTAATTTTCCAATTTGGCGTTTTTGTGCTTTCTCCTATTTCACTCTGGTTTCTTCAAGTTCAAGCAGTTGTCCGTCACTTGCCCAAATAAGTCTTGTACTTGCTTCAGTTCTTTTTCTGCATCATCATTAAACATTTGCTATGAATAAAAGATCTAGAATATATATCGAACTTGTGAAAAGTGAGATCAACTACCACGCAATTAGGCGCTGGGTGGATAAAGGATAAATAGACTTAGATTAGCATTCAAATACTGAAGTTCCACTGTTGAAAATAGATGACCTCTCCTCAATCATGTATTATACTTTTTCCCTCTAAAGTCCAGATCTGGTGGGATGAAAAACAGTATACGTATTTTGAACTTCCCCTTGGGCCAGGTTCGCTAGTTCCCCATCCTTAGTTTCTTGCGTCTCTCTGCTGTCTATCTCAACAGGATAGAAAGCCCTACCCTTATGGAAACATGGATTTTCCTATTGGTCCAAGAGGGAACTACAAACACTATCTACTATTTTACAATAGATAAGAAGCACGGGTAGTGTAAGGATTCCACATTTGTGGGAGGGGAATGTTTAACTGGAACTCTACCTGCAGCTTCCAATTGCATTTGAAGTTCTTGGCCTATGGTATCATTTTCAGCCTGAAAAGAGTGGGTGCAAGCATGTGTGAGTTAGAAAAGGCCATGTACACCTCACGTCAATATCAAATTAAAGTTTTGGCTATCATAATTTATAATAGATAAGCAAAGGAAAACAAGCAGAGGTGTTCCATGCTAACCATTCATAAGTTTTTTTTCCAACTGAATGGCAATGATAAGCAGCAACACAAATGATAGTAAGAATGAAAATAATCTTGATATGTTTTTGGTAGTGATAAATTATGTTATGGAAGAATCTTCAATTTGATACCTGGAGTTCGGCAATTCTTTTCAGTTGAGCTTCCTCACCTCCCTCGGACAGAGGTAGTGCAGCAACCAGTGCATCAAACTGCATCAGCCAATTATATTATAAATGTGTCTAATTTCATAAAGGTGGACTAAAAATAACCTATAATGCAATAAAAGATAAGGATGCATAGTTTTATCTATATGTTACAGCAAAAACACTTCTCAATATTCAGAACATAATACTGTTGAACTCATATATAGTTAACCATTAAGTTATCTTGAGTTATAAAGTCACAAATTAATAATGAAATTGCCATCCAAATAGGTTCCTAAGTACCATAGCAGGTCCATAATATACACAATTCTCGACATTTTCTACTTTAAGTTTTCAATTTGATAACAAATAGTAACAAAGGGGGAATTGTGTGATCAAAATCCAACCAGTACACAGTACATAGCAATTAACAAAAGACCGACTTCGTCCTCATATATTACACCTTGTCACCTTGATCAAGTAATAATGATTATATGCTGCCTTATTGCACCAACATAAGTTTCATCTTGACAGACATGAGATAAAACTAAAGTCATATTCATGATCCTGACAATTCTATACCTATTGCAGGGATATGTGGACTATCTCATCAATCATATTGCCTCGGTAATAAACATATTGCAGAGGCACATTGAAGGAGAATACGAGTTCACATCTAATGCTTAGACCAATAACTAGCTGACGATCCAAGAAATTTCCAAAAGAAAATATCTTATCGACAATTTGAGCATTCCTAGTCATCAACTTTTCTAAACCTCTGATAGGTTAACAACAGAATTACATTCTCAAAGTTATTGCGAACCTGCTTGGCAGCCTTAACCAGAGCAGCACTCATGGTCTTGGGCTGCTCAGAAACAGTAGTTGCATCTTCAGTAACATTTGGGTTTGAGGGGGGTTCTGGATAATCAGAAGATAATCGTACTGGAGGGGCATCCCTTTGTAGTGTCCCAAATGTATTGAATGCAACCGATGCTATTGTATTAAGTTGCTCTTGGAGCTGTGTAATTATATCCATCCTCAAACAGATCGTGAAGCAAATTGTTCTGTCTATAGTTGAGTAGATGTGTGTTTCCTGAATATTAAAAAATGCAATGTACAATTGTTAATACATATTCAACCAGCACTCAACTGTTCTAAAAGCCTCCAATTTCAAACAATTCACTCGACTAGAGATATAATTATTGAATTTGAAATGTATAAAATGGTTTAGCAAAAAGTGGACCATATAAATAGAGGGTTAAAAATCTATATTTCATGTAGATTAAAAAAAACAATCCAAGCCACAAACTAAAACCACTTTTTTAGTGTCCCGCTCTGAGCCTCTGACATAGGGTTGTGAACGAGCCGAACCCTATTGCATAATGGTAGGTTCGAGTTCGGCTCGGTTACTGTTCAAACGTTCGGATCGGTTCGGCGCGAAATGGCCGAACCTTAAGTTTCGGTTCGAGTTCGTTGGTCAAATTCATTATTATCTCATTTCATCGTAATCATCGAATCCAAAAATGAAGGTTCTACTTTTATTATCTTGGCTGGGCAAGATGTACATACAATAGTCAAAAGAGGTATAATAGAGAATAAAATTGAGCAAATATATAAAAACACATACACAGTCACTCATCCTAATACAAACTGTATTGCAATAACGATATATCAGTCAAACTTCAATCCCCATTTCAGCACTTATCGACATTGGAACATAGAAAACAAAACTGTTCCCCAAATAATATTCATAATGCAATTCAAACATCACTCATCCTCAATCCAATGCAGTGATTAGTGCTGTTAAAGGACCGGGTAACTCGTAACTCGCTCGTTACTCGACTCGGGAAACCCGGGTCCGTTACCCGCTCGTATCCTTATCGAGCGATACTCGAGTAATTTTTTTTACTCGATACCCGAATCGAAAAACCCGGGCCCGCTCGATTACCCGCTCGTTTATTTTTTATATTGTATATTTATATGTAATATATGGTATACTTTAATCATATTGAACTTCAAATGACCAATATCAAATTAGTATTGAAAAGAATTCTCAGATTTGCATTAAACAATTAAATATGTTTGAAGAGAACCCCAAAAATAAAATTTTTAAATAGAAATTTGGGGATAACCCGGAACCCGCTCGTCGCCCGGCTAAAAAAACCCGACTCGGTACCCGCTCGTGTCCTTATCGAGCGATACGAGGGTAATACATTTGCTACCCGACTCGTTATAACCGGGTAATTACCCGGCTCGATAAAATAAAAACCCGGCCGGGTAACCCGTTACCCGCTCGAATCCGGTTCGTTAACAGCACTAGCAGTGATGCACACGCTATTACATAAAAAATATGAAGAACCTACAAACAAGATTAAAAGCAAAACCTTTCTTACCATTCTAAAAATATACCATTAATTCCCAGTAGCTGAAAAAGGGTTGAACCCGCTATAGGTAATATCCAAATATTCCACTAATTCCCCAAACAAGGAATCTATTTCATTTTGTAAAATAAATGTAGACGATAATGAGAAAAGTAAATTATTGATGGAACCTAATACAAAAGAATCTAACCAACATTCCTCATCAATCCTATATTAAACAAAATTATGTGAACTATAATAAAAATTAAACAAAAATTTAACTAATGTAGTATCTACTAATTAATTCATAAAATTAAACCCATTCAGTACTAAATTAATATCAAAAAACAAAACTAGATGATTTACTAATTGCTTATTACCCTAACTAATATGCAAAAAAATTAAATAGATTACCTGGACGATTTGGCCTTAATCGATTGGGGTTTGAGTCAGAGTGGCAGATGGCGGCTTTGGCGGAGGGATGTTGTTCCTACGATTGGGATGGGATCGATTGCTCAGTTAATTCATTCTGTTCTGACTGGTCAGAATGTTGACGGAGAGGGTGACCGGGATTCGCGTCTGTGTGGGGAGGGGAGGGGGGGAGGAGGAGTTGAATATTATCGATTTTTGGATAATATAATTATTCTTACGCCAAAATTAAAATTTAATTGATACTACTCCATATTAATTGTTACCACTTACCACAATTAAAATTTCAATAAAAAATCTACTTTATATACATTCTTAGTATATATTATTACCAATAATCGATAAAGTTGAATCTTTATCGTAATTATATCATTTATTGAAATCTATTCTGAGTTCTTTATCCACATAACGACATACGTTTAAGTTAGTTGCATTATTTATGATTAGGCGGTGAACTGATCGAACTATACCGAATATAGCTATTTCGGTCCGCACGGGTTTGCACCTTAGGTTCGACTTGATCCGAAATGTACGACACTAAGGTTTGAAGGTTATTCTCAAACGCGGTCAGATTTTTGCACGGTTCGCAAATAATTCGGTCCGGTTATCAAATAGTTCAGTTTGGTTAGCAAAAAGTTCGATGTGATTACACATTTGGGCGAATGAAAGGGAAATATATGATAACTAGGGGTTGAAGAGATTTTTAGGATTTAGATTACGCTTAACACTTTCAAGTCTGGATTTTAGAATATAAATAAGTCAAAATCGTATATTAATATGCAAACCACACTAAATCAAATTGTTTGATCCAATTTATTGAACCTTAATTTTCTATGATTAGATAGTTACTAATGCACACTAAACCACAAGCTAAACTTTTTCAAACCAATTAATACGAGACAAAATCAAAGTTCTTACATTCATCGTCCGAAGTCCTACTAATAACCACCACCAACTGCAAAGGTTATTAGGACTTGGGATCATCTAACTTGTTAGTACTGTACTTCATAGCTTATATACTCTTCCAAATAGTTTTAGAATTATTTTAGTTGATATTTTACATTTTTTCTAAAATTAAGACTATTGTCACTTTGCTTTTACTAGGAGACAATAATGATAAAAGTAACTTTTAGCTTCCTCTTTTTTGAATATTGAATAACTTCCTAATATTATTATGACAACAAAGTATAATTGTCATAAAATTTTCATTTTTACTAATACTTTTTTTAAAAAATATCGTTTATAGAGATTAGGTTTATTTATTTTAGATACCAAAAACAAACTCGATTTTCTCTCTTTTTCCTCATTTGCAAGAGAACAAATTAAATGATGTGGAAAGCAGAGATGAACGAGGGTGGAAGCCTCAACCATCTCACTATGTATTCATGATGTCTACTGTCCACATGTCATCACAGACAGACGACACTTAAGCAAAGAAAAGTGATGAATAATACTAGAAGTATTTCTTTTGTAAATTAGCGATGAAGTGATATTCGAACCCAGACCTTCTGGTCACTAGCGAGACTTTTTTCCACTAGGGTATTGGAGTATCTCAACAATAATAGAAGTATTGTATAAACTAGAATGCAAACGTGATCCAACAACAAATTATCAATTCTACCACCCTCAACATGATTCATGTATATCTAATACCATCTTTAAATAGCCTAATAAAATTAAATAATAACTATTACTACTAGTCTACTACTATTATTAAATGATTTGCTATAGTGATGAATAAAATATGAAGATAGATTAACCTACTAAGCATGCTATTTTGACTCAATTCTTGGAATCAAAAGTCCAAGGGACATGCAAATCACCATAAACACAACATCTATGTTCATTACTGTTCTCAAGAGGGAATTGAGGCCAACTGAAGCAGTACTCAGAGCTCTGATTATACTCATCAAGCAGACTCGGTGCTGGTGTCTCCCAAAGCATATAATTCCCATTTTCATCTCTAAATATATCAGCCTCATCAAGCACAGAGCAAGAGCTATAACTCTCTATCTCCCCCATCTCATCAGGAACACTAAAACCATTATTATTATTACCTCGTTTAGGCGGGAGCCTCTCAGAGACAACGACATTGGGACATGTTGATGTATTCATAACTGAAACATTAAAACCATCGTTACTACTATCATCAATATTTTCTGGCAAATTTAACTTCGCGTTTGGACCATAAAGCCGTCTTGCGGAGTCATCATAAGCTCTTGCAGCTTCAAGTGAAGTGTTGAAAGTGCCTAACCAAACTCGTGCCCCTCGATTTGGTTCACGAATTTCAGCAACCCATTTACCCCAAGTCCTTTGTCTCACACCTCTATATGTACATAATGCATTTTCTGGACCTCCTTTTCCCCTCATGCACCCTTTTCTTGATTTCCCACATTTTTTCTTCTCATTATTATTGTTTTTAGTTAAGGACTCAATATTTTGCATGTTTAAGGGTATTTCTTGAATTTATTTGAATATGTTGGGTTGAGTTTATGAAGCCAAGTAAGATGAAAGATATGAGAATGATGAGGTGAATTTATAGTGAGGGGAAGGACAAGTGTAAATAGGATTAGTTGGTTAGATATTGAGCGAGGAGACACATGTTTGCTCTGAGAGCTCACATATGTTGCCAATAATTGGTCTGAAATGGATATGGAGGAGTTGATTCTTTGAACTTTTTCATCGTATATGTTTTTTATTCGAATCCAAATGCGTTTTTGGCAGAGCAAGTTCCAACGATTTTCCAATAGTAGTCCATGCGTAAACGTATGTTGCTTTACATGAAAGTAAGATATGAATTAAGATGAAAGATAATTATTTGTAGTCGTTATTCGTTGAATGTTTATCAAAAAGATATAAAAATTGATATACTAACTTATAAGCTATGTTAACCAAGAAAAATGTACGTTGTTCCATAAATTCGACTACATAATTTTGTCGTCTTCATAAATTTATCGTGCCTTATATTTTATGAGGGAGCAAACAATATTGCTATTAACATAGTAGTAATGTTAATTGTTGGTTGGGTGTTGAATTTAAAGTTTTAAACAAGTCTACGTATATTGGTTTTTGAAAATAAAATACTTTCGTCCGTCTCTTTTTCTAATAAGATCATTGTTATTTTTGAAATTAAATTTTTAAAAATTTGATTACGAAGTCTCATTAACTAATAATTTTTTATGTTTTTTTATTTGTCTTTCTAACCTTAATTTTTTATTTCTAAATATTTATCATTTTACTTTTATAATGTACTTGTTGACTATATTTTATTTTTCTTAATTTATGTGCAAATGACTATAAAGATAAACAGAAAAAAACAGAGATAATAAGAGATAAGATAGTTATATCCGATATTTATAAATTTAAAAATACTTTATTTTAAAATTGTATTATAATAATGGTGAAAAATAAAGAGTACGGAGGGAATAGTAGTATCTTTAAAGCTAAGCAAGAGAGTGATGATCTGATCTTGGAAAAGAGGGCCTGCAGATGATATGGGGGTGGGGGTGACCGTGGGCAAGGACAAATAAGGAGATGGAGGCTGCATGCAGTTTGTGATTCTTATGAAGATGAGATCATGTTTCCATGTCCCAAAGAGGAAGCCATTTGTCAGTATTACAAATTAGCAATGCGGCGCTCAGTTTGCATGCCACTGTCTCACTTTCATACAGTTGTTGCTGTTTCCGATATACCAATTGTCCTAAACAGGACAAGCCTATTGTAATCCAAGGACCTCGCTCATGGTTATAATTTATAAACTTCCATTATATTTAACCACCCTATTATATTACCTGACAAACTATCTTAATTATCAATTTATTATTCATACATATTAACGAGCTACATAAGCAGATCATCGAGCTAACTCAAATGAGTTATAAGGTCGAAAAGCGCGACTCATTCAAGTTCGAGCCGAGCTTTGCGACTTCATTTGGTCGAATTTCAATAAGTGAATTGCTTAGTCTAACTTCACTCATACACAATATTATTACCAGTCATTTAACGATTAATTGTCATTAACTAAAAGTAAGTAACTATTTTAGTTATGGGTTAGAATTTACTTAATTTTTTAAACATGCTACTTAAGAAGGTTGAATTGACATTTCAGTTAATTGTTTAGGCAGAAAATAAAAAGAACTCCTATATAATTGATTGCTCCACATATCACTCAATATCTTTATCTCATTTTTAGTTAGGGTTTTTCTAAAATGTGCCCTTATGGCACAGGTTAAGAAATTAATAAGGGAATAAAATTGTTAATTAATTGCATTTTAAATTTGAATGTTGCCTTATGCGCTTATAAATGTTAAATTGTATTACCATATTTAGAAAGACCCTTTTAGTTATAAGTTAGTGCTACTTTCGTTCCTAAATGATTGATACATTTTGACTTTTCATGGTTAACAAAATATGATTTCAAACATAAATATTTCATATTCTACATATAAAAAAATTATAAAAAGTTGATAGTTCAAAAATAATATTAAGACGAATTAAGAAGATACCATATAACTATATTATTTCTTATTGGTTAATGAGAATTATTGATCAAAATTTTTAAACTTAGTCATGTAAAGTCAAAATGTACCAATCATTTAAGGACGGAGGGAGTAATACTTTATATCGTTGAATCTTGCTTATAGAGAATAATGAGACATCATAGATTAATTGAGATTTTTCAAAGGGGGACTGCTCATCTAGCCTTCATGATTTCGAAGATCTTTTTGTATTATCCAACAACTTCTATTTTTGAGAAGAGATTACATATTTTCTATTATTTTTATTTCACAAACTAAGAATAATTTTCATGAATATGTTGTTTGTTCTCTCTATTGTATATTTCTCTCTATTGAATAATAACTTTTATTTTTATTCTCTCTATTGTATATTTGTGTATATTTCTATTCGACTTTTATGGAGATTATTATTACACGGTAGATCTTGATTCATTTAATAAGTAAGTACTTTTTTGTTTGTTAAGAGATCTGATCTAAATAGTATGGTTTAATTTTATATACTTTAATGGTTATTTGTTTTTCTTCAAGTATCTAAGAAAATAACATGTCTTTTATTATTTTTGATTTTCTATATATATATATATAAACCCACTTACCGCTAAGGATGTGAACGAACCGAACCTTATCGAATATCGGAAGGTTCGAGTTTGGCCCGGGCATGTTCGAGCATAAGGTTCGCAGGCTCGAAATGGTCGAACCCCAAAACACGAAGCTCAGCTCGAGGTTCGACACTTAAAATTCTACTATTATTCGGCTCGAGTTCGGCTCGTTCGAGAAATTCTTCCCTATTATTTCATTTATTAATTAACTATCCCATTTCTACTTTATTTCATAAATTAACCCCAACAGATATTGTCATGTAAATCAATATTATAATATTGTATCACATAATTTCACATTGTGACTCGAGCCGAGCTTTTTCGAACCGTTTGCCGAATGGAGCCGATTTTAAATGTTCGTCTCTACGTTTGATATCCCGAGCCGAGCCACGGTCCGAACTTTTCCGAATCGAGCTTTCGGGTTAATTTACATGTACTTTCTTCGTTCCTAAATGATTGGTACATTTTGACTTTTGTGGTTAAATTTTAAAAAATTTGATCAATAATTTTCATTAAATGATAAGAAATAATATAGTCATACGAGACCTTGTTAGATTCGTCTCAATATATATGTTTGAAATATTAATTTTTTATAATTTTTTGTATGTAGAATAAGAGATATTTACGTTTTAAATTGTATTTTGTTGACCATGAAAGTCAAAATATATCAATCATTTAGGGATGGAGGGAGTAGTTTTTATTTATGATCGATCGATTTTAATTGAAGAAAAAAAGAAAAGAAAAATGTCAAACTCAATAAACCGCCAGACAGTTGTTGTATATCCATTTTTGGTACTCGTGGCGTCAACTTCTCCTCCTCTCATATTCTCTTCTTTTTCTATTTTTCATTTTTCTTTTACGCATCTCTCTTGATATTATTCATCAGATTCTCCTCCCCCCCCCCCCCCCACCCCATCCCCCTAGATTCCCCAGAATCACAATGTCCGAAGCTTCAGCTCTTTGCTTCACACCTTTCTCCCCGACAATCTCACTCCGTAAAGAACCATTCTCATCCACGTCATCATCCTCATACCTTGCCCGATCACCTCCCCCTCGCCCCCTCCGCATCATCGCCAAATCATCGTCTTCTTCCTCCGGTGGCAGCTTCTTTAGCGATGATCTTTATGGGAAGTTCCCCTGGGATTCCTCCCTCCCCGATCCTTGTACGTTTTCCTTCCTTCGGTTTTCAATTTTGATGGTTGATTGTTTAATTTTGAAACTCCACTTCTTTAATATTTGCTGAAAAATATGGAAATTTATTCGTCCGAGTGTTTATTTTCCTTAATTGGTAACTACTTTTTCGTTGAAGTGTTAAATCAAACAAAACTAGTATATTAAGAATTAAGAATCATTATTAAATAAAAATATCATTTATGATGCTCGAATAAATTTCAAGAAGGTTCAAGAAAATAAACTCCGGAAGGGAATAAATTTTCGAAAAATATATGAGATGTTAGTATTTTAATGCCACGTTAGTTCTGATTATAATTAAAAGTCTATATCTCAATTAAAGCTACACATTTTGTTAACTATGATGATCGGAAAATAAAATATGTATATGTGTGGTTAAGTTGATTTTTTAGTATTGTATATGTTGCTTCATTATACTTTTCTTGGAAAGTCAAACTTGTGGTTCTCGTGTGTAGAATAGCTTATTGGAGTATACTTTCACGCAATTTGCATTAGAGAATTAATGGTAACTTGGACAAAAAAACGAGGATATCTTATGTCATCATTACGTAAATTGCTTGATTTGAATTAAAATTGTGGGATTTTGAGTTATTGGATATGTTAATTTAATTGCAATTTATAATTCTATAGATCACAAATTTAACCCATACCACATGGTTGCTACTGAGATAGTGTTTACGAGTGGACGAATTTGTTAAGTGATCTCATATTGGGGTAACCACAACTCATTCTTTTAATCTAAATTTGACTAAGATAGTTTATTTGTTTCACAATATTTTCATGAATGGAGACGGTTGATATGTTTTACTTGAGCTGAGGATCAATGAAGGATATGGTAATTGAGATAAAATGTGATGTTCAACTATGTTGAACTTATGACTTGTGCGAACTAATTTCGCTAGCAAGTGAAACTGTAATTGAGATGGTGTTTTGAACACTTTTTTTCGGGGGGGGGGGGAGTGGGTTTTGTTATATTTATTATCGTATGTTATTATTAATTTAGGCAGGGTTTGAACATTTTCTCATTTCTTTTGTGATCTAGTTGTTGTTTCGTTAAGAATTTGTAGTATATTAAATGGAACTGTGATGATTTATCTGCAGCCTTGGAATGGGTTCGTGAAGAAACCGTAACCTTGTTTACGGCCGACGGGATCATCCAGTTTGGCGGAAATCTTGTTCCAAGACGCATCACTGGATCTGATGTATGTCATTACTCATTAGCATGCTCTGAGTAATTTTCCTTCATAGTATAGAATATTAGAGATGTACAAGGTGCTAAATCGTGTAAGCCAGTGCTGCTTTTCAGTGCTTGGTCATGTTTGAACAAAGTCTGCAGCGCATGGTCTATGCAAGTCTTTTATATTGGCCAAATCTATACAATCAAGTTTGTTATATACAAAGTTTGATTATTTTTATTCATTGGAGTGTTCTCCATGGATAATTATTCGATCGTAGTTTCTTATATGCAGAGGAAGCAAGGAATAGCGAAGACATCCCAAAGACTTCGTCGTTTTAAAGAGAGTGATTACATGGACCCAAATCAGAGCCTCTGTTTGGGTGCACTTTTCAACATTGCAGCAACAAATGTAAGACTTGTTTCGTTTCCTTACAACTTTCCTCATTTGTTAAGCCTTTTTTGTTTAAGTCAAGGTGTGTCACTTATATTCAGGGACTTGATAGTGCAAGAAGACTTTGCATTTTTGGCTTTTGCCGTTCCATTGAGATGCTAAGTGACGTTGTGGAGGATACAGTCCTGGAGAATGGGGGAGAGGTATATCCTTTAATGTTGACATTTCTTTAAGCAGAACAAGTTCCTTTGGACATTTGGGCATTATATATAGAATTTACAGCTGATATTAAGATATGCAATGTCGCCCATAGGCTGGGACTCAGGGTCATAGAATTCAGTAAACAATGTCCCAACTATAGTTCGGCTGCTTGAAAAGATGTGTGCAGCTCAATTCTTCTTGAATCTCATATCTGTGTTTGTTGAAATGCCAAGAGAACAGTTAGATATAAATCACTCTTTTTCCCAAGTGAAAGAAAATAAAGAATACTTAAGGAAGGGCGGGTGGGGCCTCTAGATTTTAATTGTTGGAGGTTCAAGACTAGCGACTCAATTCCTTTTTTTTATTGAACCATTGAGTTATGTTTATATGTGAGATTTTGCCCACGATGGATATGTGGTGATTAATTGGCTTCAAACGGTCATAGTAGATGAAATATGGGGGGCGCAATTAAATCTTATTTGTGTAAATTATGTGAATACATAGATTTAGATGCTATCTGAGTCTAGCCTATAATGACTAGAATCTTTATGGTCGATCAGCATGAGCCTTCAGTATGTGATCAAGTGGAAATGTGGAATAGATGGAATGTAGAAATTCTTAATGTTTTTTTAATGTAGTAAGAGTAAAGTTTCATGATTGTGTCGTTTGTAATAGGGTCGAGATTTTAGTTTTGGTATGTCCTTTCTAAGAATGCCAATGCAATTTTTCTCTGTTCTGGTATGTGGCTTGTCGGAACCCGTTACCTTACTTCCGCAGTCTAACCATCATCTGTCATCTTCTCCCATGACTGGGTGTTTATCTGACCCAGTACTCTTGGATATGTAGGTTGTCGTAGCAGAAAAAGCTAGTCAGGGTGGCCTGCAGGAGAAGTTAACGATGACTGTTGCTGTACCGTTACTTTGGGGCGTACCTCCTGCTTCTGAAACACTCCACCTTGCAGTTAGAAGTGGTGGAGGGATTGTAGATAAAGTTTACTTGCAATGGAACCTTCTGTAGATGAAGGACCATTAAAGACATGACCATTCTTTATGCTTCTCAGCCTTCTCTGTACATACATTTGAATGCTCGAGTCCATGTACGAAATGTAAAAAATATATGTAAAAAGTGTATCTAACTGAATCTCATAATAAAAATCTAAATGTGACAAAAACTTACTGTTAATAATACCATTGAACGTCTGGATGCCTCTTCTTATTTTACCAATCTTATGGTGTCTTGGTATTTGACAAACCGATTTGCATCCATAGCTTGATAGCGACTTGTAGGGAGAAGGCCGAGGCGCCGAGCTTGTGCTTGGCTGATGGTCTTCTTGATTCCCAGTCAGCATAACTTTTAGGTCATAGGTTTGGTGTGATACATCATGCATAGGGTTTGTTAACGGACCATATTTTACCTCAAGTTATCAACGTTAAGTTTGGTTCGAATATGGCTATTTGAAAGTTTGGTGCGTTCAAGGTTCGGTTTGAACAAAAAAATTGAATACTCATGATATAATAAGAATAAAGTTATAAATAATTATAAATGTGTGTAACTCGAGGCTAATCGAACCTTCCGTTGAAGGAAATTATGATGTTCCAACTACATCAGTCGAACTTTTCCAAGCGAGTTGAAGTTAGAGATTCTTTTACCGGCTACAGTGGCAGCCTTGAGAATGAAGATGTGTTTTCACTCCCAACAAAAGGACATCAAGGTTCTATGGTGTAGTGGTTAGCACTCTGGACTTTGAATCCAGCGACCTGGGTTCGACTCCCGGTAGGACCTTTTCTTTTTGAATGAGTTTTCGAAAAACTAGACTCCCTAAAAGTTAAATATTTAACTCCTCAACTCAGATTATTGAGGTTGTTGCTTCATCTTTCAGTTCAATGCTGCAAAACAACACATGGCTTATTTTCCTCACTTTTCAACTTCTTCATATAAATTCCAACTCTTTTCCCCCTCTTTTATGCCTCACAAACTCCATGCTCCAACAATTTTCGCTTGTTCTATACAAAAATCACAGAGGTTCAGCTTCTCACCTAGAACTTCACTCATTTATTTATTATTTTTTGTGTTTTATTAACCATATTCAGTTTTGATTTTTTTGTTTGTTATGTTGTTTCTATGAACTTAAGAGCAAATGGGGTCCTGTAATTTGACTAAAGTTTGGACATTTTTGTGTTTTTGGATTAATTTGTATATTTTTTAATTTTGTCATCTACAATTTTGGGTAGTTTTTACTTTTATTGCTGTTTATATGAACTTAGGAGCAAATGGGGTTCTGTAAATTGGCTAAAGTTGGATCCTTTTGTGTTTCTGGATTAATTTGAATATTTTTATAATTTTGTCATCTACAGTTTTGGGTTGTTTTTACTTGTAATGTTGTTTATATGAACTTCAGAGCAAATGGGGTCCTGTAAGTTGACTAAGGTTTGGTCTTACTGTGTTTTTGGCTTGGTTTGACTATTTTGTTATATGTAAATGAATAGGCAAGTTGAAAGGTGAAGAGCAATGATGATCTTTGCTCTTTTTTGTGTTTTTTGTTTTAATTTTTTCATCTTCAATTTGGGTAGTTTTTACTTGTTATGTTGTTTATATGAACTCAATAGCAAATGGGGTTCTGTAGATAGACTAAAGTTTGGATCCTTTTGTGTTCTTGGGCTGATTTGAATGTTTAATTTATGTAATGAATAGGGCAAGTCGAAAAGTGAAGAACAATGATGATCTTTGCAATGATATACGAGAATTTTTATCTCATGTTGGGCTTCCAGAGAACCATCTACCTTCGCTGAAGGAGCTTTCTCAGCATGGAAGGTAGCCTATTTATTCTTAATTGCCCGCTGAGATGAGATTATTTGCTTTAATTTAGTGATGTTTTATAAGACTCGGTGGTCAGTACGCAGTTTGTTTTTATTTGAATATCTAATGCGAGGTAAGGGTGGTTATAAGATTAACGTAAATACATAGCATTGTATTTGGTAGTTCCTTGCTTATAGGAACCATTCAGTTCAAGTCCTATTTTGGTAGGATGAACTGTTCTAAATTATCGTTTAGTATAATTATGATATCCTCATTATCCTGCTGAATCCTCTACAGGCACGACCTTGCTAATATTGTTAGGCGTAGAGGTTATAAGGTTATGAAGGAGCTTCTTGCTGAATCAACAGGGACAAGTTTATTCACGTCAGACTTGGAGGAAAGATCTTCCAATATGGAGGAAGGATTTCATGAAAACGAAGATAAATCAACAGGTCAGAATCTGGTCGTCCCTAGTGTAACACTTACTAATTACCACATTTTCCGTATAAAGACATTATATTTAACAGCTTAGAACATTTTTAAAAGGCCAGAATGAGAAGGTACCAGCTTCTGCTGATGATGTTGCATTGTCCAGAAGTTTTACGATGGTGGAGAACCATGAATGCATTCAGATGGACATAAATCTGGATTCTAATCATGAATCCCACTCTAGTGAAGAAGTTTTAGATGTCGACTCTCTGCAGCAAAAGATGGATACTTTTATGCACAATGGCTCCCAAAGTGCAATCGTGGAAGAGAAAATGATAAACTTGTCTAATGATGTTTTCTCATCAAGTAGTTCCCCCACATGGACAGAGAGCTATGATGACCAAAGTTACACTAAACCAGAAGCTTCGTCTTACTCAGCCTTGAAGGAAAAGGCAGCAAATTTTGTTTACAATGGTCAGTTGGATACAATTGAAGGTAACTTAGAGTGAGAAGACTCCAAAGTTATTTTGTATGTAAAGTTCAAGATAACAATATGAGGGGGATGAGTAGATTGGACGAGTAACAGTAAAAAAGTAACACTATGCTGATCCTAATAGAAGTTACATGTGACTTGTTATATGTGCAAATGTTGAATACAACAATTAATGTGAGAGAACCACAAACTGAAAAGAGCAAGATCTTTTCAACTAATTAAGTTTCCTTGAAAATCTTTTTGGATGATGCGGAGTAGCTAACTATGAGATGAACACCCACGAGATTTTTGTTTGTTCGCTGTTGGTGGTCCTATTACTTTTGGTAAGACAAAAGTTCAACCATTTCTATCTGCCCGAAAGTCTGAATTTTGCCTTCTGCTTGGTGACCAGATGGTGGATTTGGCATTCTGCGTGAAACAAATTCTTCAAGTGACTTGGTTCCTGAATCATGGAATGCTCTAACATCAGGCTATGAATTGAGTAGTAGGGCCACTGAGGATCTTACTACTAGTCCGGATGGCACTGAATCATCGGTTGGAAACCACAACTTACCTCTCCAGCAATTTGAAGACCCCACAATGGACAATGCTCTTTCAAGGTTTGAATTTTAGGGAAGAGAGAAATCAAGTCACTGTGAAACCTTACCTCCATTCCTTCATTATCTTTCTGGTTTTTCTTCTTTCAAATAGTTAGCTACCTATGATCTCTTGCCTATCAATGCCAGCAGAAGGATCTGGTGGTCAGTGGAGATGGAAAGAAAAAAAGGAAAAATTGACAACACTAAGACCACTGTTATCTAGTTACTTTCCACTTCATATATTCTTAACATATAGGAAAACTCGATCCTAATTTATGGATTCCCTTTATGCGTCTTTGACTTTCATATTAACAGAAGAAGAGAGATTAAATATAAATAAAACTGTTTTCTTTTCTGTATCTTCTTTATTATTGAATTTAAATTTGTAAATACTCAATTTACATTTCAGGAACTATATTCAGTCCACTGAAAGAGATTCAATTAGTGATGATTGCGAGGACCTGGATATTGAGGTAAGCTTTATCTTCAGTTAATTAGGTTGTAATTGTAGATTTTTAATGCTTCCTTAATCTTACATACCTTCATTGGGTTTCATCAGGCTGAAGTCACTCGCCTCAAGTTTATACTGGTACCTTTACTATGATGTATTTTTTCACAGTCCCAATACACCGACAATATCTGCCAGATATCATCATATTAATCTTTCTGAACAAATTACTAATAAGTATGGTTTATATGATAAAGAATTGTATGTTTTTCTATACAGCATCAGAAAGAGATTGAGTTAACTCAACTGAAGAAAGAAATAGAGAAGGAAAAGGTATTCTTTGATCTTTCAAACTTGGAAGTTACACCCCACTATTACACGAACTGATTTAGCCAGTGAGTAGATTATTGCATATAAGCTCTAGCTCACTTATATTCGTACAAAGAGACAACTATGTTTGTGTTCTTTAATGCTCATGATGATATTTATGCTGAATGCTCATTACATCTTCTTTCCAGCATGCTTTATCTCATCTACAGACAAAAGCAGAGATGGAGATAAGCAAAGCACAGCAACTTATTTCTGAAAAAGATGCAGAATTGCAAGCTGCAGAAGAAAGCCTTTCAGGACTAAAAGAGGTTATATATCCTTCCAGTGTCATTGTTTACTTCTCTGTATTAGATATTTCACATTTGACATCCATCATAGTTATTCATTTGACTATTACTCTCACCTTCATTGTTATACGCAAAGACTTTGAAGGAGTTGCCCCCCAATGACGAAAAGTTGCACTTCTAGAGAAACAATAATAACTCTACTTTGTTTGTTCCTTCCTTCGTTAGGGGATTTTGAAACCCCAAGCTAATCTTGTTCCACGAATGGCTGTGAAAAGTTATTTTGTTACTGGCTATACACTTGACTGAAGGATGGACGCATAAGATTTTTCTTCAAAGTTTTCCTGTTATTTGCTGTCGGTAACTGAATGCCTGTATTATTTTTCTTTAGACTGAAATCCAGTACTTGGGAGATGGTGATGTTGTGGAGGTCTGCGGCAGTTTCAATGGTTGGCATGAAAAAATTAAGATGGATCCAGAAGAATCATCAAATGTCCTTGATTCAGCTAGACCAAGGTTTCCCATGCCACCTGTTGAATGAGTTGTTAATATGTCTCCTGTTATTTAGCTTAATTTTAGTAGCCATTATGTTGTTGATACAATACATGTGTTTTATGGTGCATGATACAAGATCTTGGGGTTATGTAAGAGTTATGTACTTCATTATTTTGTTTCCCCCTTCCTTCTATTTTGTTTCCACTTGTTTATCGCAAAACATACTTCAATCTGCCGCTGCCCCTAGATATTGTGTATATGCTATTTGAGCGTTTTCTGCGTAGAAAAAATTTATGTCAATATTCCGACTTTCCAGAAAATCTCGACTATGGACAGCGGTTTTGTGGCTATATCCTGGTGTTTATGAGGTATGAACATGGTTTGCATATTGTCCATCATTTGGTCACTATTAAGCATTTGAGAAAAGGTATCCTAGATATGAATTAACAGCTGGTACTGCATGCTTCTTGGAAATTCTATAGACTCCTCTGGCTGAATTATGTACTCTGTATTTTCTTTTTCTAGAACTCTCACTCTTTCAGTTTTTAAGATTATATATTTTTATGGGTCTAATTTTTTTATTCTATTTTAATTCTAAATGAAGACCTTGCATAGTTGATGTGTTATCTTGATTACCACGTTTTTGCTAATATATGATCTGTGAGTCCGCAGATAAAATTTGTTGTCGACGGCCATTGGCAGATTGATCCTCAAAGGGAGACGGTAGTTAAGGGCAGTATACAGAACAACGTTCTCAGAGTTGATTCCTGACTTACTATGAAGGGAATCAAGGGATAATCTTCTAACTCAGGTATTCAAATGAGTTTCAATTTAAAAACTCCTTCTCTGTCCTACTTGGCACATTTTCTTCTTACTGCTAAACATGTAAGCAGGCAATGATAAACACTTAAACCTCTCACTAGCATAGGTTGCTCAAAATCGTTGTTCTAGTTTCCTTTTGTTTTGCTTCTAAAGAATATCACAGCATGCTCCTACTTGCCAATAGCATTACCATGCGCAT
This sequence comes from Echium plantagineum, assembly GCA_003412495.2. Lineage (NCBI taxonomy): Eukaryota > Viridiplantae > Streptophyta > Magnoliopsida > Boraginales > Boraginaceae > Echium > Echium plantagineum. Next base: position 51,458 of record QFAX02000563.1, read on the forward strand.
AAGGAAAGGGATGGCTATCACAATTGCCGGAGCACAGGAATGGGACAATCTTAGTGATCGAATGGGACAAGGCCCGTGCTACTGAAGTTGATCACAGCAATTTATCCACACAGTTTATATAAAACCTGAAGTTGGAGCTGATGGTCATGCTGCTTTACCTTCTCCCTCCACGGACATTCAACCTCTTCCAGTGTTTAGGCAGTGCTCTTTAATCTTAAAGCTGTAAATCGAATCAGAGTCAGTTAGGGTTGAAGACCATTCAATAGTTTAGATTAAGATTTTTGTCGGTCGAGGGAAGGTTGGTGGACAACTAATCTATTATGTAACATGATTGCATTTGAATAAAATAATTGTACTACTACCGGAAAGGTAAATGATGCTTTTGTGAATCCAGAAAATTAATGTAAAAGCATCCTCATTGCATATATACTCTTGAATTTGCTCTATTAGATTTCTTATCTTTTGTCCACTTATCTTGTAATATTCTTGGGTCAATCCGGAAAACAACTTTAGTCATCACATGGGCAAGGTGCGTAGTAACCGCTCCACTTACTCCTTTCGGATAGGAGACTCTTCAAAGACATCGTGACATGAGCAAGGTTGGTTGGATAGTAACCGATCACTTACTTTGTTTAGGTATGAGACTTTTCAAAGACATTGTGACAAGGGCAAGGTTGCGTAGTAATCGTCCCACCTATTCTCTTCCGGTACGAGACATGTCTTTGTTCCGGCACGAGACTTTTCAAAGACATTGCGACATGTTGATAAATATTTATCTTGTATGATATGAAGCAAAAGGAGAGAAAAGTTGATAGGTAAGCAGAGAGCGTGTTGAAACCACGTTACACTTGATCAAACTAATGTCGTGTCTCCATCTTTACCTTTCCCTCCGTTACACTTTATCTACTGCCTTCAAATTCACAAACTTTTTGGGCAAAAGGGGTACTAGGATATTTTCTCATTACTCACCAAACACATTCAACAAACAAACTATTCGATAGTTGATATGGTGATGGCTATGGTAAATTCTTCTTCCTTAATTGCAATTCAACCATGCCAATATCTTCCTAAAGTTACTTCATTTTCATCTCCAAGTTTTCTATCATCATCTTCATCAAGAATTTCTTCTGCATTCTTGGACAATGGAGTGACTCTTTCAAGTTTCAACAAAAGGGTACTTTTAAAAGTTTCTTATTCTTGCAATAACGAGAACTCTCAGAATCTTCAGATTGGTTCTGAAGACGACGAAGAAGATGAAGTGGAGGAGAATGATGAGTCCAGAAATGAGATGATGTTGTATTCTTTTAGCCCTTTACCGTTGATGGTTGTTGCTGCTCTTCCTGGAGGTAGCTCTTTTCAGATTCCACGCATATTTATTCTATATTTACCTGCAATGTATTACTTCTCGATTCCAATTGATTGACTTTGAATAATATTGGTTTACTAGTTGACTTAAATAAACAAATGTATGTTTATAGATAAGTAAAAAGTAAAGGGTAATTATATGAGCCAATCAGTACACGATGACGAATGTGTAAAAATAGAGAAAGAGGAGAGTCCAAAAGAGCTTGTTAGTGAAGAACAAACTAAATTAATTTGCAGCTTACTCAAAGTGAAACTACTAGCTATATGAATTTCTAGCTCAACTTGGAGAAGTTTGAGTATATTGTTCATTTTATTGGTATGGAAAGAAAGTATAATCTGGCATTGCATTTTTGTTGTGTAAAGATTAATGCCCGTTTCCTGTTTTGAGTAATCTAAATAATGTTCTTCATCACATCGATTCAGCTTCCACTGTGAGATCTCTTTTCGCGCCTTTTGTTGAGCTGGTTAAGTCATTTGACCTCCCTGGCTGGCTGGTGCACTGGGGTCACCCAGGTAACATGGTGAGTAGTTTCGACACAGTAGTAAATAAAGTAGCCAGATTCCCAGGTTTTGGTTCGGGTGGTACTTATACTCTCAATGAGGAGTAAGTGACCGAGAATACTGTATCCTCTGTATGTCATCTTTAATGAGGAGAATTCATCACAGAATTTGCTACACTTTTACAGGCTGTTGTATTGTTTGCCATGGGTGGTTATGGAACTTACCTAGGCTTTCGAATCCGGTTCTCTGATGATGTGGTAAGACTAAAAGAACATTACAATTCTTGTATGAGCTTTATTATATCAGTTGTTTATGCTTGTATTAACTATCCCCGCGACTCTTAGGAAGAGAAGGCCATGGCAAAAGACTTGCATCCTAAACTTCTAGCAGGAATGTTTTTCTTCTTTGCTCTAGGAGCAACTGGTGGAGTCACATCCCTACTTACATCTGACAAACCTATATTTGAAAGGTACTCTCAACGAATTAGCACGAAGCTAACTAATAGATGCAGATTAGATGAATCTAACAGATGAGCTAAAGTAGCAAAGTATGCATAACATTCGAGCTTGATTAATTGATTTGCTCATGTTGTTGCAGCCCTCATGCTGTCACAGGGCTCATAGGCCTTGCTCTATTGACAATCCAAACATTGCTACCAACTCTCTTCGAGGTAATTCCACAAAACCGTGTTGTTTTTTGCTCTCCTTTGATGGTAACAAATTTGGAACTTCTTACATAGGGAAATCCTGGTTTGAGGAATGTCCATGGGATACTAGGAAGTGGGATTATGACCCTCTTTCTTGTTCACGCGGCTCTTGGACTCCAGCTCGGTTTGAGTTACTAATCGATCATGAGCACCGGAACCTTCAAGACGGACAACCTTTTTGCCTTTTTGGTACAAAGTTCGAAAATATAGAGGGATCGGAACATTGGGCTAAAAATGCTTATCACATAGAAAGTTAGAATAATACTTCATTATGATTGTCACCCATGCCAAAAAACAGAATATGAACATATTCATCCATTTTAATGATCCATTTTTTACTTTGGCAACATGGGTAGGGTAGTAGGGACAAACAATATCTGGAGTTAGATCCACATAGAAAGTTAGATAATTGCACAAACAATATATGGAGTTTGATAAAAATCGAGACTTCAATATTCATTCAAACTAATCATGAAATAATTTACATAAATATTGAACATATAACGAAAAAAATCACATTAATGTGATACATTGATAAACATAACAATCGTTCAAGTTGAAGGTTAGTTTACAAATGGGCAAATCTCAAAAAGCTTAGTACGGACAGCATTTTTGACCAAAATGATAATTGATTGTGCAATTATCTAGGTTACAATAACCAATAACGAAATTACAATTCCATACCAGATTAAGAATTAAAGATGATAATTATATAAAAAAAAAATACTATGTATACAAATAAGTCAACATATTTAAAATATCTTTCTATATTAATTTTTCAAATGCAAATCTTCAATCAAATAATTTACATTGTTAGCATCTTAACATGTGTCTATGGATGCATTATATTTCAAAATTTAATTTTAATACCACATCCAATTTTTTTAACTGGATGTGGTATTAAATAATGTTATGAAGATTATTTGTTAAGGGAGTATGCTTAAAAAATTGAAAAAAATAGCCAAATAATAGAAGTGTAACAGAGAGTGTCGTATAAAAATGTTACAGGTGATCGAAACTTGTTCGTAAGTCGTAACTATATAGTTTCAGAGTTTGAGTGCAGCACAACACGAAAAGAAATAACGAACTTAAAAAAAACGTGATGAATTGGATTGGATGAGTGAGCGCGTGGAGTACACCTAAGTAAGTAAGTAACACTCGCTCAGCTGAGTGAGGCCTAATTCATACGCTCTCTATATTAAAATACACACTCACGGCTCACTCCCCCCTCGACAACCTCTCTGTCTTCACACAGATCTAATAATAATTTGTTAATTCCTTCATATAAAAAAGGTTAGATACTGTTTCTCGTTATTCATATGTAGTTTGTATATGTGTTCATTTAATATTTTATGTTTTTGTAATTTATTTATCGTACTTTCGTTCTGCATTGTTAATAAATACTGCCTTCAATTCATTTTAGTCGAGGGTTTTCGTTTTTTCATGTCAAATTTGACCATGGTTTAGTTTTAAATTATAATATGAAATGGTACCAAGAAAGAATATTATGAAAATATTTGTAACGACCAGTTCGACTATCATATTTATATTTTTTAGAATAAGGAATAAAAAGTAATTTATAATGAAAGGTTGACGTGGAAATACGAAAAAAAAGAAAAGTCAATTGAAATGGCGGAAGTGAGTATTTGTTTACATCGTGGCATTGTGAAGTTATAAGTGAATTGTTTGGAGATTTTTGATGTGTTATGTGTGGATTGTTAGGGTTTGCATTGTATGTTGTATGAAAGGTCTACGTTGTATCGTTTAATTTTCAATGTTTATGAATAGCAAACTTTGATGATTTAATTAGAAATGGATTTTCAATTTGAGTCAAAATTATTATGTAAATAGTTCAAAATGTTGAAAAATACTTATGATATAGTTCCATCAAATGTTATACGTATATATATAACTATTGAGTTCCAAAAGTTTAAAATGCAATCCTCAAGATTCAAAACTAGTCAATTCTTTGAGATGGATGTATATACATATATATTCCTAGTGTTGAAGTATGAGGTAACGTTATTCTTATTCGATTGAATCTAGAGATTTTTTAGGCAAATTTGGAGTTGAATCTAAGATATTTGTAACAATATTGGTTGGTCAGAAGTTGAAGTTCTCCCGCAGAATGTGATTTCATCTGTTTGTGGTGCATACTGGTTTTCGCAATAAGATTTGTGTGGATCCATTTGTACGTGATTAGATATGTTCGATCTGATAGATGCTTATCCTGCACTTATTCTGCTTGCTAGAATATATTCCAACTATGGTACAGTAGTTGTAGATGGTAACCACAAATCCAGAATGCTGATCCTTTTTTTAAAGTAGAAATGGAAGTTTTGACTTTTGGTATTACCATTTTTGTTAGAATCAATATGCCTCGATGCATTCATAGAGGATCCTGCCTAAGAGGAATAAATTATGATGGCCCATTAACGACCCACACTTTTCTTTTGTGAAGTAATAGATAGTGTTTGCACCCTACTCGAGTCAACTTTTAAACAGCCTTCCTGTTTGCCAGATCTAGGTTTCGTGCTATTCCACTTTGGAGACTCTTCATAGAATCATTGCATGTTGGTGTATTACCTTTTCAGTTAATATGTTGTAAGAAATTCATAAATTTTTAATAAAAGGGCCTTGAAGTGATGGTTGTTTTCATTTATCTAGACTTATAGACTAGTAAATATTGTGTTAAAAGTTACAACTTATCCTAATTGTAGTCTTGTTATTTTTGCCAGTGGGCAATATTCTTGAATCTCAAACTCAAGCGTAGTAGTAAATTATTAATTGAAAGTTGAAACTACCTTCCTTTCTATGTTCAGTGTTTGAAGTTTGTTCAGAATTTCCTAGTCTTTTGTAATAAAGATTCATATCGTGTCTTTTTGGCAGGCTTGCCATGGAAACCTTCCTATTCACATCCGAGTCTGTAAATGAAGGACACCCTGACAAGCTATGTGATCAAGTCTCAGATGCCATTCTTGATGCTTGCCTGGAACAAGATCCAGAGAGCAAGGTTGCTTGTGAAACTTGCACGAAGACTAACATGGTCATGGTCTTTGGAGAGATCACAACTAAGGCTACTGTTAACTACGAGAAGATAGTGCGTGACACTTGCAGAGGCATTGGGTTTATATCCCCTGAAGTTGGCCTTGATGCTGATAACTGCAAGGTCCTTGTCAACATTGAGCAACAAAGCCCTGATATCGCCCAAGGAGTTCATGGTCATCTGAGCAAGAAACCCGAGGAAATTGGAGCTGGTGATCAAGGTCACATGTTTGGCTATGCCACTGATGAAACTCCTGAGCTCATGCCCCTTACTCATGTTCTTGCAACAAAGCTTGGTGCCAAGCTCACTGAAGTAAGAAAGAACAAGACTTGCCCATGGTTAAGACCTGATGGTAAGACCCAAGTTACAGTTGAGTACAAGAATGAGGGCGGTGCAATGGTGCCAATCAGAGTTCACACTGTTCTTATCTCAACACAGCATGATGAGGGTGTCACCAATGAAAAAATTATTGAGGATTTGAAAGAGCATGTGATCAAGCCTGTGATCCCAGCTAAGTACCTAGATGACAAGACCATCTTTCACCTAAACCCATCAGGTCGATTTGTCATTGGTGGCCCACATGGAGATGCAGGGCTCACCGGAAGGAAGATCATCATCGATACTTATGGTGGTTGGGGTGCTCACGGTGAGGTGCCTTCTCTGGAAAAGATCCAACAAAGGTGGATAGGAGTGGTGCTTATATTGTTAGGCAGGCTGCCAAAAGTGTGGTTGCTTCAGGACTGCTCGTCGTTGCCTTGTGCAGGTTTCTTACGCCATTGGTGTGGCAGAACCACTTTCAGTGTTTGTGGATACTTACAAACAGGAGCTATCCCTGATAGAATATTCTTGCTCTGATCAAGGAGAACTTTGACTTCAGGCCTGGAATGATGGCAATCAACCTAGATTTAACAAGAGGAGGAAACCTTTAGGTACCAAAAGACTGCTGCTTACGGACACTTTGGACGTGATGACCCCGATTTCACTTGGGAGACTGTCAAATAACTTAAGCCTAAGGTTTGAGTATGTGAATCAACATTAATTTCCATTATGAACAAGACTTCAGAGCATACTTGTAGTATCGAATCGCTTTCACGAGTACTACATTGGCCAGGTGAAGAGGAAATGGCACTCCAGATACTTGGAATTTGATCTTTTGACAGGAGCATTTGGTGCATATCCCCCTCTATTGCAGTTTTTAGTAATTTCTGTACATTTTTCGATTAGCAGCAGGCAGAAGAATTTTCAGTCACCTCGAAATTTTCTTTCACTGAAGTTGTTATAAGATATTATATTGATGAATGTAATAAGATCATTGAACTAATACAACCTTAAGATATATGCATACATGATACATGTTTCACCAGGCTTAATAAGAGAGTGTAGCTTGATGTATTGCAGCTCCAAGCCAAGCAACCCCATGAAGTTTCGCAAAATGTGTTGTTTAGTTAGTCTATCAAATTTAATAGCATACCGACCTTATGTTCATTTGGCAAGTTACGTGACATATGTAAGCTCTTTAGTGTTTATCATATTCAAATGGACTTCCGAGCCCCTTGCCGATGGCTCAATAGCCTAGTGGCATCCGGCCCAACCTTTCATGTAAGAGGTCAGGGTTCGAACCTTGTTGGAGACATATTTGTCTCATATTATACTCTAACTTTCTATTAGTTAGCAATTTCTGTATTCATGTTTGTAATATCATTGTAATCACAATTCATCGCTAATTATCAAAAAAAAAAAAAATGGACTTCCGAGCCCCAATAGTATCGTAACCGATAACCCGATTGCGTCTAATAAAGGATTGTTTGTCTTGAACTTTTCCATAGAACTTCTAAGTTGAGCACTATAGGTTATACATAGTAAGAATGAAGCTATCTTATAAATTGTGCATTTTAGTTCAAAGATAAAGATAATTTGTATGCACATCAATTGAATTCCATCGTGATCAAGATTTTCATTAACTTGTCCTAATCACTTTCTCTGATTTTGTTCACTCAAACAAATAATCATCTCCAAAATACGGCTCTTGAATGATGAAATGAATAACCAATTTTAAAATCGCGAATTTATCTCTGGTCGAGATTAATTATTAAAGAATTCGATAAGAAGCTTCATATAAATAAAGCAAGGTTGATCTATCACCGGCACCGCATAGACCCCCATCCTATCTCGTTGTATCAACTTATGGACATCCAATCACAACATCCCTTTCATATCCCTATCAACAACCCATAAGTATACCTAGCTAATGGTATGCAACAGGCAAACTAGGATAGTTTTTTGTTGCATTACTTGATTTTGGACCACTGCTAAAATTTATTTGGCACGGGTTGACACTATACTGAGGTATATATTTTTATTATAATTTTATGATTTTCAAGGATGAAGAGTTTTCATATAATTTTCTTTTTTGTATATAAATTACGGATGAAAGCATGAATTACAATTGTAGTGTAAATATAAATACATAAATTCCTAATTAGTATAGATATTATATTTACAGTAAATATGAAATAAATTATTTCCATCAAAGTTTGGATCCAAGACCCTTTTGATTAAAACAACTTGAGTAAAAATGTCC
>QFAX02000564.1:0-45179 GCA_003412495.2 Echium plantagineum
CAGTCTCCAACAGCAACCGACATTCCCTGTGAGGTTTTATCAATCATTCATGTGAGTTCAAATGACATTCAAAATATATAAAATCTATACTTTAACCTAGTCAAATACCATTTGTCAATTCTTGACGAATTCTTTGAAAGCCATGCTCCCTGATAATTTGATTGACCATGAAGAAAGCAGGAATTGATATAGAGTCCATTACGCCTGGCATCTCCAAATCCTTTCACGGCATTTATCATAAGATTCCTGAAAGCGGGATATGTATCGAAAGATTAGTTAACAAATTACTAATTCGAACATAAATATTACAAAAGCTACCAATTTAAACCACATTACAATGTTAATGGAATGAAACTTACACTGATATACATGGAGCTGGGATGGTGAACAAAGTGAGATGTTAAGTTTACAAGCGCGCCAATTCCCGTGAGGATCTGCCTTGTCTGAAGCTACGCCATATCGAATCTATACTTAACAGAGGAACCAGAAATGAGATTAGTGATGCAAAACATACATAGTATAGAAATAAAGTTATGTGTTAGTAACCTGTGCTGTATCATACGCGGCATTGAGAAGGAAGAGAGGAGTCCTAACGTAATTTATCAGATTTTGAGGGAAGAAACACTGTAAAAATGCAAAATCAAATAACGATGTGAGAAGTAGCACATACAAATATCATGTTAAGAATCTATCATGTGTGATACACTCATCACGCAATAATTACTTTGTGTACAATAGTTACAAGACTTACCGAAACAGGACCAAGACGGTTTGTACATCTATGCGGGAGAATTGCTTGCACTCCCTACAGAATTGTCCATAAATAAATTTGATAAGAATGTTTCTATGATTTATTATTTAAATAGCCATATTCAAGTAGACTTACATGCAAGCTAACAACGCCCTCGACAAGGCTCCGCATAGTATGTCCACCATCTAGATCAGTCCTAAAAAATATATGCATGGTAGAATAATTTAAACTGAAAACATGGGATCTAAACAACTCAGGACGTCCTTCACCATAACTAAAGCATGATAGATTTGGAACTTACGTGTCTAAGAATAGCCCAGCATCACTCATACATTTTACTGTCGTGGTAGCTGGAAATAAGCTGCTGAACTCGTCGCAGTGTAAAATCGCAGCGACTGCACCAGCAGAGCCACCCGAAAGAAGTGCCTTAAATACAACAGTGGGAGGATAAGATGATTTTACATACACTTGTAAGACATTATGCTTGGTAAAATATTAAAAGAGTAAATTATTATTTTCAAATTTTATTTTCATAAGTTTATATTATGTTTGTAATGCTCAATATTTATATTGCACTATCTTGTCCAGTACAGTTGAATTTATAGAGGGCATATATACTCTTTCAGTTAATTACACTTCACATATCCAAGTGTGAACAACAAATGTAATTTTTGTTGTTAAATAAATATACTAAGTGCAGAGCTCTTAGCAAGAATTTCTTGAAGTCGCACCAATTCAATTTGATAGACCCTGATTGTATTGAAAGGATATGTAAGTGAAACGCAATACCTGATTGGCATGACGCATCCCCCTCGACATCAAATCGTCCATGAGCGCCTTATATATACGTTGTCCTCTGAAGTATAATCCCGAAGCCTAAACATAGATTTATTTATTCGATCATTATTACTTATAGTAAATTAGTAGAGCTACCCTCAAACTAAGAGGTACTCTGAGAGCTCTATCAATAGACAATAAGAGACATTGTTGATTCTGAAATCTGTAAGGTAGTATCATTTCCTAATCATTTATGTAATTGATATAATTATGAAATATTAACATTAACTATAATACCTTATCTTCACTGTCCCCAGAGAAGGAAGCACCATCACAATAGCGAACTAATACAATGTTCCAGTTGAAGAAATCTGCGAACAAAAGTTACGTACACACTGCTTTAAATATTGTGATAAAACTGAAAGGTACGTACTATGACAAAAGTGAAAGAGAGTAAGAGTGTTGAAATTCTCTTAAAACCTGGATTTTCCTCAGCTTTACCACTTATGTTTCCAGTATAGTTAGCTTGACGATCCATTTTACGCGACGATCCACTTTTGCCCGTTGCCATCTTAGCACACTCACTGATGCTGCCGCACCATCCCCCACCCTGCCACAAAGTTACGTAACAGTTAGTTTTGCAACCAAGATAACGTCACAAAGCTTATAATTTATATGAAAGAATTATGTCATTAAATATTCAAACTTATTCAAGTAAAAGGTATATATTACAAGAAGAAAAGAACTTTCGAACTCACAAACTTGGATACAACTTTCCACAAATCTATTCTCAACCTTATCATCTTAACCATGTTTCTAATTTATGTTTTTTCTTGTGTTTATACTTGTATGGTGAATGAGGAAAACATATTGAGGACATAGTTAGAATGGTAACTCGTTAAGGTTTATGGTAACTCGTTAATACTTTAGATTATGCATTTTTTAGTTAATCTTGTTACCCGAATAGATAAAGATTTAATAAGTAGAATTTAGGTTGATCTAAGCTCAAGTCATTAGCATAACCAAACCATGGGAACTACTATACACCCAAATAGTGTTTTTGTGGTTGTTGTAGTAGCATTTGTTGAGTATCTTGAGTCGTCTACCCGTTTGGCTGGGAGTTAGCCCGATATATATCAGAAGGTCCTTATTAGTATGGTGCTAACTAGGTGACACATATATAGGTTTGGCGCTAACCAATAGAGAATGTTTGATTGTACTAGATTCATGTTGGTTTGGTGTTAATTAACTTACATCGAAACTGATAAACCAACTATCGGCTCCTGTCCCATGCCCACGCTTAAAGATATAAGCAGGGGGTGATCCATCCAAGCACACTATCACCAAATCGAACATATTATTATACTTACTCGATATAACTCATAGGTAAGCAATAATCATCTATTGTATTATTTCTTAACAAATAAAAATATAAATAAATAATTAAATACCCGCTCCTCTAGCAACAGCATCCTTGATGAAAGTGAATCCATTCACCTCATCACAAATATCTGTAACTACACCAAAAAGAGTCAAAACTTAACCAAAATAACCACATTTCATAAACGTAAATCAATTGAAAAAATGAAATTTAAATTTCAAAGAGTTATTACGTACCATTGGCATATAGGGCAGTGCAAGTCCACAGTAAAAATAAAATCGTCCACATCTTCATCATCTTGCAGATATAAAAATAATATTAAATATTATGAATACTTGAAGACCTCACGATTATAACTTGTTACGTGTTTATAAATATGGAGTAAATATGTGTAATAATTTTACGTATATTCTTGAGCACATATCGTTTGTAATAATTTCAAATACCAATCTAATTAATGCCTTGTTTTATAACACTAGCTTATTAATAATGATATAATGCGCAATCATTATTCAACCATTTCGTAGTACTGCTATTATAATTTTTATATACCAAGCTAATTACGCTTTATTAAATAGAATAATTGTTTTATATAACCCCTCCTACTTTATAATTCTTTCAATAGTTATAATGCATTACAAATATAAACTTAAACAAATTAAATGCATTATTCCTTTAAAATTAAATTGACAATATAATAACAAAAACCTCACAATTAAATTGAAACTAAGAAGTAGATAAATATGAAGCAATAATATATAGAAATAATTATTATTCTAAATGATCCTTGAAAATAAAGTATGAGATAGAAAGTGAAAAAACTTACTGTAATTTGAGAGAGCTTCCTACTACAGACTAGTTAACAAAGAAACTTGGAGTCTCAAATCTCAATAATGTGATTGTATCCTCCCTCTTCAATCAATATAAAAGCATAATTTCTAACAAAAATAGCTAGACAATAAATATAGTGCTTTCAATTATTATTGTTTAAAATAAACCATTTCGAGAAAACATACTTCATTTGCCTATACCGATTTTAAACTCCTGCCTACACGTTTTTATATATTAGGCTCTTTTTGAGTGGATGTTTAGCTTAATAAATCTATATATGAAATAATTAGTCATGGTTTCACAAACGTCATCTACATCACACATTATATCACTAATATATACTTGCTGGGAGAGAGTTTAATTAAATATATAATATTTAATTGAAATTTCATATTTAAATTATAAAAAATTAACACAAGAAAATGAGGTTCAAATTCTTAATAAAATTATAAAACCAAGATGAAGATCGAGCGGACAGACAAAAGATACTCCGAAATTGTGCCAAAGTTTTAATGTATGGATTAATTCACCCTTCACCTAATTAATAAATAGGCTTATTTTCACTTTATACCCTCAGAAGTTTTAAATTGATCCTCATACTATCCTAAGCTTCAACTATTCTCATGTACTACGTTTTATCTCATTTTACACCTCGAAACATCGAATTTAGATGAACTTTTGTTTTGAAAAAAAGACAAATTTGAAATATCACACATAATCAATTTTTGAACACTTTTAAAAGTAACTAAACTTATAAATTAAAGTTAACATCAACCTTCATCTTCTTCATAAAATCAAACGGATTCGTAAAGTTTTGTATGTTGTAAAGTTAGCAATAATTGAGTGTTGTTAGGTGGGGCTTCACTTGTGAGGTAAAAGAAAGTAGAAACATCAATCGAAGAAATCTTTCTAAATTTTGTACAATCACATACATGGCTTCAATTTAGGGAAATGGATGGACTACTATTGATTAGGGAAATGGATGGAAAGCCCCTTAGCTGGTTTTTGTTTAAAAAAGAATTAAATGGTTAAAATGATAAAAATGTAATATGATTGGAGACACTACTGTTAAGGACTTAAGGGCCGATATGGTAATATTCTTTTTATCTAAGAAATGTGCTCTTTCAAAATGTATAGTCAATACTCAATAGTACTCGAAAGTTCAGGCCATAAACTTTAACGATACGATTAGCTTACTATTTGAAGTTTTAAAATCGATCTGTTTGTATAATATTTACTTTTTTTGTCTATAGTAATTTTATTTGTTTCAAAAGAGACCCAATGTATTTTTATAGGCTTTTTTTATATAGGCACATGAACTAATGAAAAAATTTCAAATCAACACCTAAACTTTTATTTTTCATCATTTTCACATCTTTTCACAATTTTAATTTTTTAACGTAGGACAAAATAATCAAACAACAATTAAACTAACTCAATATCATTTTTTGGTTGTTTTCAACTAATTGAGAAGAAGTGATTTTAGATTCCGCATTGATAACGCATATGAGAGCAACATCTATAGAAAGTGATGTTAATACAACTTCATGGTATTGTATTGGATGTGGGTCCACACTCCATTAATGGCCTTCCATTATTTACGTTGTCTACATCTTCATTCCTACCTTTTCGTCTTCGTCTTTCTCCCATTTTGCTCCAGCGGAATATTAGACCGTATGTTTGAGATCCACTATACACGCACTCAATAATATTTTTGCAACTTAAGTGACTATTTATCCCTATACAAACCTTCACGAACCACTACACGTCTACACTTATAAATAATGAGGCAAAATAGTCATTTTATTTATTTCAAAAACACTATTTAGTCACTAGTATGTTGGTGTGTATAACAGATCAGCGTTGTTTAGTTAACACACTTCTTCATTTCATTAAAGGTTGGGCAAGACTTCAGATTTTTTTACAGATTCGCCCTTCATAAGTATTCTTAAACTTTTTCCTTATTATTGGTGTAAACAAAGAAGAAAGGTTTTTGGACCGATACTTGAACTTTTTCCTTATTATTGGTGTCCAAAATATTTTCTTTGAACTAACACCTGAATTTTTGTCGAATTTTAGACTTCAAAAATCATATTTTCAATGAATAACTTGGTTTTTGGTTAAGTATTTTTTAAATGTCAAAAATTTGAGAAATTCAGAAAAATATGATAAATGAAAGTTTAGGTGCCATTTTTTAGTTCCAGGTGCCTATTTGAAGAAAAAAAAGTTCACCAGGTATCGATATGAGAACTTTTTAATAGTTCAGGTGCCTATATGAAAAAAAGCTTTTTATATTATAAATTGACCCAAAGTGTCTATTATATGTTAAATACTATTTCCCTTCACTAAACTTAATATTTGTCAATTGTACAATGAAAATTCCCAAAATAACCAGTTCGAGTAGTTCAGGGTCGACTGGTCTATATTCTCATGTGACAAACGGGACCAAATCGTCAAAGTTCAGGGACAGGAATACGCCAATAACATATTGTCCAAGTAATTGAAACCAAGATTGTAAACATTTTCCAAGGAATGCATGTAACATGTGGTGGATCCTATTAATGAATGCATACTCTACCTAGTAACATGAGCAATGAAAGAATCCAACTCCAAGCGAGCAGCACCTCCTTCTTCTCTTGATTCCCTAAGCTTTTCACCAAGCTCTTCTACCTTCTTCCTTATGTCATTCCCTTCTTGTGATTGCATCAATCTCTTCACACCTTCTGCAATTGCACCGGGCCCGAGGGGCTCGTCCCGCCGCTCCCATTCCCTCACAACTAGTCCAACTTGAGAACCTGTGTTATCAAAACAGTGTTCCTTGCTTGATCAGAATGCATGGGCCATGCAGCAATAGGCACCCCCATAGTTAAACTCTCAATGCAAGAATTCCAACCACAATGACTCATGAACCCCCAGTTGATTTATGAGCCAAAATCTCAAGTTGTGGAGCCCAATCTCTCACTATTATCCCATAATCTTGAACCCTCTCTTCAAACCCCTCAGGCAATTCAATTCTCCTAACTTCTCCATCGAAAATATTGCCTTTATCGGCATCTCGAAGCACCCAAATGAACCTCTGTTTGCTCTGTTCTAGCCCTATTGCCAACCCTCTAACCTCTTCTTCAGAAACAGACGTCATAGTTCCAAAAGCAACATATATCACAGATTTTTCGGGTTGTTTATCGAGCCATTCCAAACATTTATGCTTTCGAACGGATTCTTGATTCGATAATTTAACAGGAAGAATAGGTCCAACTGCCCATATTTTCTTGTTTTCACTGATTTCTTCTCTTGCCATAAGATCCACATAAATCCCATCAATCAACCTGGACAGTTCGGATTTAGGACATAAGAGATAGTGAGTGTTCGGATTATAATTTATAAATACATGCATATAAACTTAACATACAAATCACAATTACTAATATTAAATTGTTTTAATGCAAACATTAAACTGATATATTATCCAATTACGAAACATTTAAATGTTCGACTGAACATTCACGAACAAGAGACATCCACCACTAAACCTGGAGCTATTAAAAATCTCCCCAGCTTGAAAGTTACAATGTTCAACTTGCTGAGTTGCAAACTTAAACAGTTCTTTACTGAAACATCCTTCCCAGCTAGGCAGCGTTTCGAATAACGAATCATCAATCAAGGGTGGTTTCCCCTTTGCTTCCCACCTGGAAAAGAAAACAGTGAAAGCTGGAATACAATTGAAGATATAGCTTTCGGCATTAGGAATGTTTTCAGCATCCTGGATTACAGAAGAAATTAAAGGGTCATGAATGATAACAATTCTCCTTGAATGTGAAGCCATTTCTTGCAAAATTCGAACACGGGCTCACGTAAGGCTGGAATAGCATCCCAGGAAGGCTGGAGATGCTCCGGGAACTTGGTAGGGGCGTTCGGATTAGGATTCGGGGAGGGGAATTCAGGGGGGGTAAGATCATGGAAATGGATTCTTGATAATTCTAAAGGGTCTAATCCATTGGATCTAATCTTGGCCTGGAGGTTGTAGATAGAGCATCCAATATAGTGAACTGGGAAATTGTATGAAGATATTAAACAGGAGAGTTGAAGGAGTTGATTTAGGTGGCCTTGAGCTGGAAAAGGAACAATGATTATGGACAAATCTTGTTTTTTTCAAGATGATTTCATGGTTGTTGTTTGAAGCCATTGGTGAAAAAGTGATGAAATTCTTGATTTTCTGTTTTTGTGGTAAGAAGAACAGTTTGTGTATTGGTGATTTAGTACTGTGTTCCTTTTGGTATTGGTTCATCCACTAGTTTTTGTCTTTAGTGTTGTTTTCAAGATTTGCAAAATCACTCATTTTCAACATGTCATTACCACGATTACCATTCATTAATAATAAAATATATTAATTTTTATTAATTTACGTATATATTTCATTATATAAAAATAATATAGCAAAAAAGAAAGAAATATTACAAAAGTATATGATTTGTGCTTTTATAATATACTATTAACGAATAAGATATATAATGAATCGTAATTCTCCACGTTCATCCATTAAAGGTTCTTTTAAGGATACAGTGTGTGATTTTTTACCATTAGCTAACATGTAGGTGGTCAAGTTTGATTATTCAAAAAGGTTGGGGTGGCTGGCCTCGCCAGGATTTTACAAAATGACAAAAAGAAACATTACAGGCTAGAGAGTAGAGACAGGGATAACGTTATCTTCAATGAATCTTGACAAATTGCTAATGTGACTTGGTTTTGAAGTTTGATACGTAACCTTGATGGAGAAGCCTATTTCCAAGGCAGTTATTTCCAAGGCACGAGATTCGGTCATTTTTACCCTTTTTTTACGTGTGAAAGTAACGTAACTATTACAAAGTTACGACAACTTCACACGTAACTTTGTAAACCTGAAATTTTATATTATCATCCAAACGTGTGAGAGTATCATACTATTTCTTGTTTCACGATATAACCACACGATAGAATGTATAAGTTACTATATTTTCATCCGTTGATTTCTGGTGAATATATTACAAAGTGTCATTTGAACGTGTAAGAGTAACATAAAGATGGTTGTTTCATGATATAATCACACGCAGATTTAGTGAGTTACCTTATTTTCATCCGTTGGTTTCTGGTTTTCAATATTCCAAAGTGTTATTGAATCCGTTGGTTCATGATAAAATCTAACATTTTTTACTTTTCGACGCTTAGTACGGTTTTGGTTGAATATAACGTAAAGATTTTTATTTTGTTAAACGTGTGAAATTCTTGTATTATATAGATAGTTCTATTAATTGTTTGATAAAATATAAAACGATTAAATAGCAAATAAATGACAAATAAAGTAAATAACACGAAATATTTTTTATACTGGTTCGGCCGAAGCTTAATCCAGTCTTAGTGTGTCTCCTTCCGAGACGCCACCGTGTTCTACTATAAGCAGGCCTTGCCTGAGTGTTAATACATACTTTAAACTACTTCGATTTTCTAAGTTTATTTTTTTTCTTTTCTTTTCTTCTTTTTTTTTTTTTTTTCCTAATACACATTTGTTTACAACTAAATAAAAACAAAATAGAATAAATTACATCATATGAAATTAACTAAGGTCTCATGGCATCAAGTAGTTGATTGTAGAAAACAATGTTGGATCTGTAAGGCGCGATAAGGTTATCTGCACTTGGATCATGACCATCTTCCCAGTACAATGCAGGAGGCGCCATAGGTATTTGGACGTCCTCCATTTGAAGCTGCAAAAGTAAAACAACATGTTAAAAAAATAAGTTAAGTTTCATATTTAGTTAAATGGGTTCTAAAAAAAGTATAATGAACTTACCAGTATGAAATGCGAACTAGCCGAGACATGTCCCACCACCAAGGTGTCCGTCGGAGGGCCATTACCTGGTTTGACATAGGCTGGCAGACATGTGATTCCTCCAGCCAGGCCATAAGAGAGGAACATCACGTTGTACTTAGTAGCTATTACATGTCCAACCTCCGGCAAGGACATCCATTTATGCGTCGGGGCAACACCGTCGCCAGCGTGAGAAATCTGTGTTATCAATGTAACGGCGTCTATCCCAGGTAATATGGTGTTATAGAAGTCCTGATTTTGCATTAGCTCCACTACACAGTCTTTTCTCACGAGAGGCCACTGATTCTCGTTCCCATAAATCTGTAGTGCTACTGCCCTATACCCACAATTTCCATCTGCTTTCACATCTCTGAATCCACGGACACATGGAATAATGAATGGGATCAAATCAGAAGAATACTGAGACATCT
This sequence comes from Echium plantagineum, assembly GCA_003412495.2. NCBI lineage: Eukaryota > Viridiplantae > Streptophyta > Magnoliopsida > Boraginales > Boraginaceae > Echium > Echium plantagineum. Next base: position 10,014 of record QFAX02000564.1, read on the forward strand.
GAAGACAAGCAACTGGCGCACCCTGGCCACGAGCACGTCCCCGACCACGACCCCGACCCCGGCCAGGTTTTGAAATTCCCCCCTTGATAATGCCCGGACTTTTGGGGGGGCGTGAAGTGGGAGTCGCTGAAGTTGCTGGAGTCATAGGAGTTGAAGGAGTTGCTGGAGTCATAGGAGTTGAAGGAGTTGCTGGAGTTGTTGGAGAGGAAGTGTTCATCGGTGAACCGTTTGAAATGGAACCTGGGGACATTTGACTGAACTGGGAAGACGCAATGGTGGAACACCTAGAGGATTTTCCAGAAGTCGAATGATGTGAAACTCCATAATTTTGGGCAGTTAGTTCCCAACCAGACAGGATTCTTGTACTAGAGGTTTTTTTAGAAGATGATGGATCCGAAATCATTTGTGGTAATTCAAGATTTGAAAGCTCTGGGTGTAAGGATTCATTAATTGACCTAAACAGCTGTCTTTGGAGTGTAGGCGGGGCATTTTGAAGTTCGGTCCATGCCTGTTGCATATCATCACTAGTAATGAACGGCTCATGTGCAGAAGCATCGATCTCAATATCTAACTTCCTCCAGAAATCGTGAAAATCATGTAGGCGAATGCTCCTCCCCAAATAGTGTGATAGGGCTATCTCATGGGAACAAGGAATGCCATGTGTACGTCGGTAGTAACAACCACACAAATCTGCATTTGACCCAATACTCTGTTGTTCATTGCGTCTCATTTCATTTCTAACCAGATCCAAGGCTACGTGAGACACCTTTCCCAATATATCATCAAACAAATGTTCCCCAATCATATCAACTGGTAGTCTACTTTAGAAAGCTCCATACTCTCCTTTATCTTTATTATTTGTATCTTCATCACCTCATTTGCCTTATGGAAAACAGTGTCAAATGCTGAATGGGTATTATTAAGTGCTTTCTTGAGCCTGTTGTGCTCACTTTCAACTCTGTTGGTTGTTGTTTGTCCCAAAGTGTAGGACATGATCAGTATATATTGAAGAGATTGCTTGGAAATATCTGTTGATCCATTGACTTTTTGTGTAATTTAAGAGTCTGGGGTAGGATGCATAATCATTTTCTATTTGGCCCCAACGTTGCATCCAGAGTTTGACATTGGGTGCAGAAATTGCGTGGTTGAATTTCCTCATATAACTCTCCGAAAACTCTTTATTACCCGAAATCTCAAGAGCTTTTTTCCTTACATTCACTTCAAGATGCCTCCGGCATAGATGATGTTTGGTCTCTGGAAATACACTTCTCACAGCAGAGACGAAAGCCTGATCTGCATCTGTGTAGAAAACAATTGGATGGGAATTTTCTTGGAAGAGGTTGCGCAGATTGTTTAATACCCATCTGTAACTTTCAATCCTTTCATGGTCTAGGAAAGCATAAGCTACTGTAAAATTCTTTCCAGTTGACGTGAAACCAACAATTTGCAAAAATGACAACCCATAACAATTGGTATTGTAGGTGCAGTCTCCCTGAATCACATACGGAAAGCAATTGAGTAGGTTGTAAGCAACGGGATGGGAGAAGAATATATCACCAACAACATTTGAATCAGGGGATCTCTTGACTTGGAATAATAGTTGTTATCTTTCAATAATTTCAAAAATTGTTGTAGTGGCGACCTTCCTTGTCGTTCGTGCAGCTGAAACTTTATGAGGGCATTCTGAATGTGGCGTTGTGTGCTAACATTGTTTTCGTCGCGCCGTCTCAATTTAGAAAGAATGTCATTAGGGCGCACGTAATTTGAATTCTTGTCAAATTATTGAAATAATATTTATTACATGTAATATTTATTACATGTAATTTGAATTCTTGTTTACAACACTTATCAATTTAATTATTTTCAAATTGCACAGACCTCTCAGATTCCTACTACAGAGCCCACCGAGGGTACTACCCATGTGGATGTTGCAGATATATTGTTGCCGGAGTCTTCGATGGCTCCCAGCAACGTCGTCGATCCGTTGAGTGAGCTTCCATTAGACTTCGATTCCATCATTGATGTCTCACCCGTGTTTCGCATTGAGACAGACGTTGATGGCGGCCAGGATGACCTCGACATCGGTGGAGATCCCCTACATGATGTTCAGATACAGCCCGCCGTGATTGTCGATGACCCGGTTGTCGAAGGTGACGGAGGGGGAGCCAGTGAGGTAGGAGGGGAAGCCAGTGAGGTAGGACGGGGGCGAGGTGGAGAGGGAGGTCGAGGGAGAGGTAGAAGGGTGGGACAACGAGGGAGAGGTCAAGGCGGGCGACGAGGGAGAGGACAAGGGAGACGTGGAAGACGGAGAGCTCAAGGGGGAAATGAGGGGGGGGACGATGGGGGGGATGACGATGGGGACAGCGGCGATGACGAAGACGATGAGGGAGACGACTGGAGGATCACGATGGACCCGGGAGGGGGCCCCGAGGATGTGTCTCTTCTTATCGGTTTTGGTGGCCATATTGCCAGGGAGATATGGCGGGATGAAAATTGCCATCAGGTACATATTCGCGTCTCTTTAATTAATAACGTAAGTGAATTTATGCATCTAATCAATACAACCGAATTGTTGCCTAATTCTTAAATCATATTTTTATTTGCTTCCAGGTGCTCACTTGTCATACTCGGGCACAGGCGATAGAGCGGTGGAATCCGGAGACTCTACCATCGCAGTACCGGGCTTGGGAGGGGACTGCCGAGCAGACACAGTTCGTAGAGCTTGTCAGAGGTTAGAAAGCATTTTCAAATAAGTTCGAATGTTATGCATCATTTGTTAATTTAAATATGATTTGGTACCTATATCGAATTAAATATGTGAATTGATTAGATTTTAGAAACTCAAAACATTATCTTGTACTCTTGATATTGTTACTGTCAAAATAGATCACATATTACATTCTAGTGGTATTCGATCATAATTGTTTAATTTTTTTTGATGCATGTTTGGCCATGTTACTCATGATTTGGCCATGTTATGATTTAGTTCCATCATTGAATTTTTTGATGCATTTGTAGGTATATATGAAATGATGCATCAATTAATATTTTTTTTTTGTAAAATGCAGCATCTCCGTTTCATCACGTCCGTGACATTCTCTTCAAGAGACATAACATGGCCCTCATCACTGCTTTTGTCGAGCGATGGCATCCGGAGACTAATTCTTTTCATATGCCGTTCGGCGAGATGTCCATCACTCTGCTGGATGTGGAGAAGATTCTGGGTGTGAGGTGTCACGGAGTTCCAGTACGTCCAGTGACGGTTCGAGAGCCTGCGAGACCTATTGGGCTGTTGGCGCCTGGAGTCGATCTGGATCTATTGGACGCTATAGGCGTGGAGGGCATATACGCTAAGAGCCTGGTGATGCACCATATGTGGACGAGAGGCCAGGACCCTCGTACGATGACTCCCCGGCTGCGTGCTTCGTGCTACCTTGCCTATTTGTTCGGATCCTCATTGTGCCCGAACAAATCAGGCAATCTGATTCCGGCCAAGGTTGTGGCCCTCTTCAACGACGTTGAAGCAGCGTCCAACCTTGCATGGGGGGCGGCTACCCTTGCATATCTGTACGATCAGCTGGGCAAGGCTTCGAGGGCACGTGCGAAGCAGATTTCGGGGTGTTTGACTCTACTCGAGGTAATTTCATGATATCACATGATACTCGTTATTTCTTTTCTTTTTTGTTATTAGCTTATTAGGACGTCAACTAACAACATGCATTATTTTTTTATTCGTCTTACAGGCTTGGATATATGAGTATTTTCCGGCTTTCGAGAGGGCGACAATTTCCACGTGGAACGAAGGCCAGCCGAGAGCGTTGAGATGGTCGGACATCGTTGCCACGCAGAGGGGAGCCAACGAATTGACTGCGTATAGGCATGCGTTGGACTCGATGGCCTGTACAGATGTGAGTATTTTTTTAGAACATTTATATTGTTACTATATATGACCACACACATTAACAAATTGACTTTTTTTTTATTACAGGTTAGATGGACCCCTTATGGTCCCATTCCTGACGGTCATGTGACTTACTTTCACGGTACTATACGGTTCTTGGGTATCATTGAACCGTATATGCCGGAAAGGATCTCCAGACAGTTCGGGAGGGTCCAGCGCATTCCGGCCATGGTCATAGAGCCATACGCATGTTCCTATGGGAAGAATCCCCGGTCGTACAAGAAACAGTGCGGGGCGAATGATGCGCACTGGGTTCTGGAGGAGGCACATAGGCTAAATGGAGATCTCTTAGGCGCTCTGGTCGTACAAAGCCCCAGCCCCGTCTCTCCTGATTACATGGACTGGTTTCGGAGGGTGAGCCACGTCCGTGTCAGCAATCCAGATGGGCCGAATCAGCCGGATGCACCCCCCTTCCCCACCCAGTTTGCTATTGATCAGCGGGTACGATATCGTGTTCCAATCTCTTCAAATTTTACATTTTATTTCTTACTTGTTATAAACTATCTATGATTTTAATTGATGTAATTTTTTTTACCAGGATTGGCAGGAGGTTCGGACCATAGCACTTCGATCAATCCAAAACCCTACTTTCGACCAAATCTTGGAGGGGATGCAAAGAATAAGTGAAATCGTCCGGAATCGCCCTTATTGACTGATCAGTGTGATAATTATCTGTAAAGACATGGATGTTTATTTTGTATGATTATGTATTTTACGGATTGCTATAGGATATTTAGTTAGTATTAGTTAATTTGTGATTTTTATTTCTATGTGTGTTTACTTAGTATTATGAAATTTTAGTATAATTTATATATAAACTATCCTCGCTCTTATTCTTATAAATTAATGTCACTCGTAAGTTAGACAACATGAAAAAATCAATGTAAAACGGTAATTAAATCGAACAAATTTAAATCCGCACTAATAACGGCATAATGTATTGAAAACTAAGTCAAGTTGCCGAAATTTTCCAATTATATTATATTGTTTACTTAAAATAATGGTAGGCTTAAACTCATGTGTTTAGTACAATTTACATATAAACTGTAAGAAAAGAAACGTGTGAAAGTAAAGTGTAATATTAATATTTACGTGTGAAAGTAACGTGAAATGTTTATATTTACGTGTGATAGTGTCATGAAACTCTCCAAAAACTCATTACTTTAGTAAAATTATATATAAAGAAACGCGTGAAAGTAAAGTGAACAAAGTGTTTTTACGTGTGAAAGTATCATGAAATTATAAATGTCATGTATTGTTCACACGTTAGACTTTAAATGAAGAAAACTACTTCATTTTCTTACGTGTGGAAGCGTCGTAACTATAAACAAGTTACGATACTTTCACACGTAAAAAAAGGGTATTTCAGTCCGTTTCTCGTGCCTTGGAAATAACTGCCTTGGAAATATAGGCACCCAACCTTGATATATACCAAATCTAGATCATCTAATGACTAATGATAGGCACAAGAACCAAATTAATATATATTTATGTAACAGATATGCTAATTAGACGATTGTTTGCCATATTATTGTTTTTTCCGGGTAGAATTTCGTATTAGAGTGATAAATACACAAACTCAAGCCATTTCGGTTGTCTCACATTATAGAGGGTAAGACTGTAGTTGAACCCGAGGGCTTGATTAGCTCAAGGCATTCGGGGTCGAGGTCTTGCCCGGGGTCAATGAGCCGATCCGAACCTTTAAAATGAATATTATTTGACGAGCCGAGCAGAACGGTTCGAAAAGCTACGCACGCCAACTTATGTATATATGTGACTATGTGAGTGTATATATAGGGAAAAATACATGAACCATCAATTATGTTTTGCCAAGTTGCTCGCATATGAATCAAAAGAACTCATTCACTCATTTAACTTTATAAAAGCCGAATTCCACTAATATCGTGATAAAACGTCCTTCACGCAAGTTCTTTTTCTTTCTGCGCCCTTACTAGTAAAAAATCTGCCAGTCACATCCCAAAAACCTAACATTTTTAGGGGTAAATGTAAATCAACATATAACATCCTCAGCCTCAAACATCTCATTTTTCCCTTTTCATACATCTTTTTCTCTCAAGAGTTGAACCACAAATTAAAAATTGAAGCGATTGTTTAAAGATTTTGAGGATGTTCTCAATTGAAAAAATGAAGCAAGAGTTGAATATTCGGTATTAATGCATGTCCAATCATTTAGATATTTAACTATTTTGTTTAATTAGGTACTCAATTAGATTTGGATTTTTTAGATTAGTTTCGTTACGTTTTGATTTTGAGCTTCTTATATTTCTTGGTTCAATTAGGTATTTATTTGTTCTTCTTTGGTTTAAGCAGGTATTCAATTGTTCTTCTTTTGGGTTTATGTTTATGTATTAGTATCTTAATTAGTATCTCAATGGTTACCGACCCGAGTACTTTCGAATATATTCTGACCAAACCTAAGAATTCGTGTCAAGCGTCATATTCTAAGGTTCGATAAGACCGAGGGAATCGAGCCTAAGGCCCATAGGCCTTCGAGCTGAAGTCTAACCAAGAGTATCGGTTCGATTTAAATCGTTTGCAGCCCTATAAGAAGAATAAGGTTATTCATTGCCGAGCCACTCTATCTATTAATAGGACTACAATCTTATCTTCTAACTTAATCAGTTTAGATATTATACTGAGTTTGGATCTTATGAAATATGAAGAGTAAGGCTATTCCTCGTAGACTACACTAAATATTCTCCCTGTATTTTTTCTAACATATATATTATTGTTTAAGAAAGAGTTGTTTTTTTTTAATAATTAAACCATGCATATTAATTCTAAAATGTTAAGGCACTTGGCCCATTATAATATTCTTCCAAAAAATTACATTCGATAACACCATTGTATGAATTAAAGTTTTTAATAACAAGATCTTTAAGATTATGAATGGCTGAATGCATCTTGAGCTTCAAGGAATCCACAAATGTTACAGCTCTTGATCACTATGGATGGTGTGAATATGTCTAGACCATGCCTGCGAGATAAAACCATCAGTAATAATTATGGTGATGAAGTGTTTTAGCAATAAGAAGTGTTGTTAAGATTCCTTCGCTGATCTTTCCAAAGGAAATAGGGTGAGTGCTATTAGACGGGATGATATTAGAGTCATTCAAGCTGTAATTGTTCCAAAAATAGGTAAAATAGATATTCCACTTAGGATTCTCATAATTGGAGATGCCAAGGAGAATTTTATTGTCTCGAAAGTGACAATTCCTAAGACAGGGGTTTTTATTGGATATAGAGATATTATTATTATAGATAAGAAAATAAGGTTTTTGTGTAGGTTAAGGGGAGGAGGAGGATTATTGGTCTTCTTGGAATAGGAGTGGAAGTTTGAGAGCCATTGATGAGAAACAGCAAATAAGACTGATACAATTGAAAAAATTAGGAGAGGTATTATTAAAGTGAACATAGTTTCTGGTGAGTCAAATGGTCCAAAGAATACATCCTAGATTAATAATTTCATGAATGTTGTTAATGGCCCAAGTACGCATTAGCCATTAATAAAGAGATTGGCTAATGGGGTCGATAGGGGAAAAAGAAACACATAAGAAAGAGAAAAGAGACGAGAAAAGGGGCATTCACAGAAGAGGTGTGTTGAGTACTCTTCGAATTATTATTACAAAGTTGCCAAAGAGGATTGATGATATTTTTGGTTTTGTTGTGAGTAGATTATTAGTGGGGAGTCTATTAAGGAGGATTGTTTAACATTTTTTTTGTACATTAGCAATGAGGTGAGTTTTGAATCCAGGACCTTCAGGTCACTAGCAAGAGCCTTTTTCCACTAGTTCATTCAATTGGCTTTATATTGCTTAACATTTTAATATGTTTCTTTCGCCATCTTTCTATTTTTATTCTTGGGAAAAGTAGTAGGATTTTATTAAACCTATTAATATTTTCCAACACAAAACTTGTGAGTTTCGAAGTATAATCAGTATCAACTCCAATACTTCATATGTCATTTGGACAAGAGTTCGTATTTCAAGACATTGATTTTGAATTCATATGTTTTTATTAGCTCCCATGAGAAGAGGGTGAATAATAATGTTTTCAAACAATATGTTAAAAAATAGAGGAAGTAATACACATTATAAGTTATTTTCATAAAAATCATTTAAATAAAAGTAATAAAAAATTAAACTTCATCCAATCCAATAATTTTCTTTCTCACATATCGAGGTGAATTTTTTACTTTCAATTACTCTTTAATTAAATTATTAAAAAAATAATATTATGAAAGTATTTTAAAAGATGAATCTAACTATATAAAATTCAAACTAGGAGTGGATGGTTAAACACTGCAAAGGTTGTCACGGACCTTCAATTACTCTTTAATTAAATTATTAAAAAAAAATATTATGAAAGTACTTTAAAAGATGAATCCAACTATATAAATTCTAAACTAAAAGTGGGTGTTGAAACTCTCCAAAGATTAACTGACCGAAGTGAACAGGCTACGCATCAAAACATACATATATCAATTGAATCGATTTAAACCGAACCAAATTTCAACCGAAGTGGTACCTGTATTTTTAAAAACTAGAAAGAAAACTCAACTACACCGAACTGAAACATCCCTAATCATTCCAAGGTCCAAACAATATTTTTATAGGAGCGAAACTACTACTATCATATCCTAACCGAGACTTTCTTAATTACTACAGTTATAAATAGAAGGCATAATAATACATTCACCCATAACAAAGACATTATTTGGGTTGTATAGCAATTCAACATTCCAAATCATATAACGCCATGAGTGACATCATTGTGGAAACTGCAAGAGAATAGTAATGTCATTAAACTGTCACAAGTCACAAGATACATATTCGATTGAGCATATTATTGAATTCTCTTATCAAATCTATGTCTCGAGTGGTCCCTACTTCTATATGAAACCAACTGATTTATGTGGCATTGTTGTGAGCTTGTGAGTTGTGACAATATGGAGATATTATCATAATTCATAAGTATAGTATTCTTGTTCGGAGGATATCACAATGCAACATCACAATTCAAATTACACAATTTCTCCCAAATACCAAATCTAACTTGGAGACAAATCAATAACAACATACCAACCAACATTGTACTAAATAAAACTTTGAAACTCTTTGTAGTAGAGGACATATATGTCTTGTTTAGTAGAGTTCAATCCCACACCAAAAAGAAAAATGACAATATCCAGACCACAAACCATCACATAGAATCATTATCAAACATATACCTTTATTACGTTATTTTATTTCGCATGTCTTCGATAGATTAATACAACAGATTTTTACAAGCAAAGATCCGAGCACTGGAGCACTTTCCTGAATGCTCAAATGTCATATCCAAAGAATATCTATATAAGGACTACACCAATAAATACTTTTGATGTGCTCCTCATAGTAAATCCGATGTTAAGTCGCATTTTCTTTCGTAGTAATGACCTGAACGCTATGTATATAAGGCACTTTTGCAACTTTGCTACTCCCTCCATCCCAAATTGGATGTTCTATTTTGACCTACACGGTCTTCGAGACACAAATTAAAACGTAATTATCTCTAATTTTACAAGGGTAAAAATTATAAAAAGTTGATATTTCAAAAATATACATTGAGATGAATCTAACAAGATCTCATATGACTATATTATCTCTTATCGATTAATGAAAATTTAGGGTCAAAATTGTAGAATTTGACTCCCAAAATAGAAAGTGGACAAACAATTTGGGATGGAGGGAGTATATATTATCAATATATATTGTATGAATTATAAAAAAAAAAGGAAAATGACATAGGAACTATACATTATTAACTATGTATATTTTCTACAGTGAAAGAACAAATTGTATACTTTTCTGTTACAATCATATAATAATCTTATGGTTTTATTATACAAATGTGAAGTGATGAAGTTTGCACTTGCTTCTTCTATTAGAACAAGAATTCTACAAATTGAACAAGAAAACATTATTAGAATTAAGACGATTTATTGTCTTTAGTTTTGCCAACCTAGGAGAGAAGCGGGTTAGGGTAGGGGTTTTATGTAGAGTAATTGCTTATGCATTTCACCTAACCCACTTACTTTTTTTTTTTGTTAATTAGTGATGAGGTGAGCTTCGAATCCAGGACTTTCTGGTCATTAGCAAGAGTCTTTTCCACTAGGCTATTCGATTGACTCCCAAACCACTTATTTATAGATAAATATACAAGGCCTAAGACCTAACTGGTTAGTTAGTGAGCCAACTCAATAACTAAACAATTAATCCAATCTCATTAAATAAATCAGATGTAATAGTGCAACTATCACGATTGGTAATCTTGTCAATTACAATCAACTCCAAACATCACAAGTACATTCTAATTTCATAAATGATGTATAATTCATCGACATTTTATGTATGAAACCGCGCAAATAATAATAGTTGTATAATCATATAATTAGACCATTAATATCATTATAACGATTATGCATGAGAACCAGCATTTTAGCGTGTTACATTTTAGCATAACACTCTATATTATCATGAGAACTGATGACTATATTGGTAATGTTGAACTCTTCATTTGTGTAATCATATTTAAGTAAATTAGTAAATGAATTGTTGCAAAAGGTTATCGCAATAAACATAATAATGAAACCAAAACCATTGTTTTTAACGCCTAAATTACCTTTTCCAAATAAAGTTAATTATGACGAATCTAATCATTATAAAAATCATAAAACAATTAAATAATAATGAAAGTTATTCAATCACTAAACATAAAAATAATTGTTGAATAAGATAATCAACATCTCTTAATTAAATATTTGGATCAGATATCACTCGATTAAACCATCATCAACTAACTTAATTTTTTAAGTTTATTTAATTTAGAATCGTCCCGACCGAACAGGCTAGGAATGTACTAGCTAACATTATACAAACATAACAGTGCTGGTTGGATGGCTAAAATTATAATTTTATCCTCCTTTAACTCTCTTAATTACTACACTTCCAAATAATAGGGACAAAATAGTCATTTCACCCATAACATTCACTATTCTGATGTGTAAAACAGATCAGAAATCTACTTTAGTAGACGGCCGAGCTTTGCTATTACCGCCACTCTCCGACAGAATCTATTTCCAACAAGTGTAGGTGTCTGTTAACCAACACCCACTTGTCCATTTGTCCTCTTTGTCCAATTGTCCACTTTCTCCTCTCACCACACTCTCTTTCTGTGATCTACCCCCAAAAAACCACAAATCCAACTCACCATTCTCTGTAAAATCACAATTTCAACATTTTCATATAAAATTCACGAATACCCACGAAAAGTTTTAATCAAGAATGGCCAAAGTCTCAACCTTTAGTGGACCTGCATTTATGGAGAAGTCGCTGCAATTTCGGACAAGGAGCTGGTTGCCACAGAGGATGATGAAGTTGTCAAGGAAATTCAATCAGGTAATATTATCACTAATTCATAGCATTAAAGATTCACTCTTTTAGCTTCTGGACTTAATATTATCATATTTGAATCAATATACTCGAATTGAAGAGAAATCGATCGTTTGAGGGACTACCCTTTGAGATGAAATGGCTATGAAAGAGTAAGTCCAATATATGCACATGTCATAATCTGTTGAGGTATGATAGTCACATATTAACCCAGAGGTAGAGCTAGACCGAATAAGAGTTGGACGGAATGGGCTTAACAGAACGGAAGGGATGACCCCCTCGTTGGACGTTTTCATATAGCCAACCCAAATTAGTGGGATAAGTCTTGGTTTATGTTGATTTGGTTTTAAGGAGCTTCTTCTAGCATATTGGGGTGGCGATTATTGGATGGAATCGGAAACAAAGTATTTTGGTTTAGGATTAGGAAATAAATGATGGGCATGATCAAATTTTAAGATTGTGTTTCTGCATTGAATTTGAGCATGTGGACTAGAACTATAGTTTTGTGTTCAAGATTAGATTTTTAGTTTTCGTTTTCTAAATCTGTGTTTAAGATTAGATTGGTTTCCTAGCGAAATTCGAAACTAGTCTAGTAAATGCAGCCATTTAATGTTATGGAGCCATATGGAAGTGGATGATTGCTTTGAGTATATGTACTGACTTTGATGTGTTGTGTCATGTGTGTAGTGTCGATGTTAGTCCTAAATCTCCTGTATACGTGAACAAAGCTTTTTATTTTGAGTCCTGGAATTATTCGACTACTCCTTTCTTCCTTTTGGCTGCTAAAACATTAGGCATTTCTGTAGTTGTCCTTTTGGTATGGATACTCTTCCAAATTAAATGTACTACGTATCAAACAAGGACCAAGTATGGTTTATAGAAGTCATTAGGTAATAAACGAGATAAAATGACAAGACTTGTGTATCAATGCATCAGTTTGGTTTCTCTTCATGTGTGCCTCTCCCTAAGATCATATTTGCATGAACATCTCATTGTCACTTTTTCCCATTGAGAGGGAGCTATTATGTTGTCACTCTTCACTTTACAAGTACTGTAGCCATCATGTCAGATCTTATTGCATTTGCAGCAAAATAATTGCTGTTATTTTTGTTTTTTCAGGTGGATCTTCATGGCTCAAGGAGGCAAGCCAGTGGATCTTGTATTTGTATGGCTGTTGTGGATGAAAGGTTTGCACGAGGGAGCGTCTTAGTAAAACCACCATCAGAAATTTTGGTATTTCCCTTCTGATCCATGTGATCATTCAACTCTGCTAACTTGCTTCTTTGATCCCATAACTCATGGTTTTCTTGTTCATGCAGGCATTTGAACTTGTTCAAGGGAAAGATGTAAGTTAATGTACTAGATTAAATTTGTTGTACATTTTTCCATTATCAATTTTTCGTCGTAAGATATTGTTCATTTATCATGTACTGATATTTAGACATAAATGCCTCCAATATTAATATCCCTTTTTGTTGCATGACCACACTGTCTTTTTTCTGTTCAACTCCTACCTGTTATTAAAGTGAAACTAAACTAACAAAAGCTTTAATGCTGAAGATGGTTTTTTTCACTTTTCTTTGCTTAATGTCTTGAGATATTAAACCACCAATTTACGTTACTTGAATTCGAATTTGAATCTTACTAATTTATATGACATTGAACGTATCTCTGTTGGATGCCTAGGCTACTTGGAGTTATATTATGGACAAGTCAGCACCTGAACCTCCAACTGCTGTTCTTGTGCATGGTATCTTAGGAAGCCGGAAAAATTGGGGTAGGAAAGCGACATGCTCATTTCATTTTTGTCGCTAGACATTTATGTTGAGAATTTGATTTTTACACTCCATCAAGTGATAACCATACTCCACTTTTGTGATAACCACACACTCCACTTTTGGTGGTAAAATATATGTATACCCTAATCCTTGATATATATATGCATAATTGTATATAACTTTTCATAAAGCGAAGTGAGGGGTAAAAGGAAAAATCAGTGCAGTTATCAATTGTTGGAGTGCAAAAACAAAGCCCTATATTCCTCGTAATATTCAGTTGTTATCATTCATGATGACATATGAGTGACTGCTTAGTTTTTCATAATTGAAGTCTTTTTACGTCATAACAACTGAAGTTTCTAAGTCATTATTACTATAATTAATTAGTACTTATGTTATATGTGGAAATAAGACACATGAAAAAGCACGTTTCAAGGGTTGTGTTTTTATATAATTGTATACACTTCAAGTTTTGTATGAACTTTCCTGTGGTGTCTTAACTAATGATAAAATTGATGTCTTTTACATCTTATCGTACTCTTAGATGCCTCGATGGTAGATGCACATGATGCCTTTGTTAATTTTTTCTTGACTGATCATGTTATAAACTTTAATAAAAGATATTGAGTAGTAAAAAACTACACAAGGCCTTCCAGTTCATAGATTTGGAACAGTAAGACTTTACTTATTGATGCTACAAAATGACAGGAACTTTTGCCAGGAGATTGGCTCAAGAATTCCCGAAGTGGCAGGTTTGTCTTCTTGACAAGTTAGACTTACTTTATTTGGTTTCTTCTTTTAAGATATCATTTTGTATGTAAACTTAGCAAGTGGGAACTTGTATTCTGAATGCTTTCTTTTTTATATTCTGAAACTCCTTAGGTTCCCAACACATTTTTCCTCAAGGCACCGTTAAGATTTATTTACCTTCTTATGTATGATTTAGAGGTGTGGCTGTACTTGTGTGCTTTATTATGGGTTTCATTGCTATCAATTGCCTAATTTTGCAAGACTACTTAGTGTATGATCTGACGCTCATATGTTATCATTGTTTTTCTGCATCTGCCTCCATGCTAGAATTTGGCTTTTTGGATTAATATGTGACTAGTTGTACATGAGCCGAGCCCGAGCTCAAGAATTTTTGGCTTGGTTCATCACTAGACGAGCCTTTCGGCTTGGTGAAAGCTCGCCAAGCCGAGCTCCGAGCTAGCTCACTTAGCTTATATCAATAGTTAAAATTGAGAATCACAACCATTATCAATACTAATTTATAATATGAATGTGGAAAATGAAGAGACAATTTTCTATTACCTTAACAATGTACCTTGGAAAATGAATGATTAATTGGGAATACAAAAGATCATTAAAATGATTAAAATACTACAATATAAATATAACTAATTTTATAGTTTTTATTTTAAAAAACAATAATATATATATACTACCGAGCTACCGAGCCGGGAACCCAGCTCGCGGCTCGGCTCACCCGAGCCGAGCTGAGCGAGCAGCTCGTTTAGCTTGGGTCTGCACAGCACTATACATGACTAAACTCCTTATAGTTTGGGACACGTAGACGAGACCTGATCTCTTGCCAAGTTTAGTTGGCATCATTAAGTTTTAGTGTTTATCAACAATGTTCAGTTGTACAATTTTGCCTTGATGTGGCGTTTTTCCTTCTCATGTTAAACATATGAAATAATTAATCTATCATTTTCACTTCCTATTGTAGTTCCAAATGTTAATATAGCGTTTCTCAGCTGCACCTGCTATCATTAGCATTCATATGTTTGTTTCATTGTTTACAATGGTCTTACCCTGATCTACTGTGTTAACTTGACCCAGTTTCTCTTGGTGGACTTACGATGTCACGGTGAATCAGCAGCTATCAAGAAGACGGGACCCAATACCGTTGCCGCAGCTGCGCTTGATGTCCTAAAACTAGTACGTAAATATTGGGGGTGAGCTTGTCTTCTATATTCTTTTTGCTAGTGTGATGTCTCATTCTAGCTGTACTACTTTCTCCCACCTAGTGTGATGCCAAAAGGTTCTCCCTCGATTGGAGCAACCCTTACTTTCTCTCAAGTCACTTCATTTCTAATTCTGTCTCCTGACTGGATTTGTGGGAAATTTAATAATTGGTTTTTGGCGCTGAATATACTGATTGCTTCACTTAAATCCTTACATCTCATGGCAGACATTCGTATTTCCTTCTAATGTATAGGTTGGACGACTGAGACTAACTCCTAGAGTTTTAGTCGGTCACAGCTTTGGAGGCAAAGGTAGTCCAGCTTTCAGCCTTCCATATTGGTAATAAGCATTTTCAGTTTTACATGATGCTTACTTTCTTGCATGAATGCAGTTGCGTTAAGCATGGTAGAGCAAGCTGCAAAACCTCTTGCAAGACCTGTGAGAGTAAGATCATAACCTTCTTACAATTGGACTTCGTAATCCATTTTTTAACTTGGTGTCATGATATTTACAGAATTAATTTTACTTCATAGTACCTGCAACCACATTTTGCAATAAAAAGTTAGTTGGTGTCCTGAAAAGATGGTCGTATTATTCATCAATTTTCTTCTGAATCTTTATCTGTACTTGTTCTTCATCTTACCAATTCATATTTATTCTACATTCTCCCCACTTGATTCCCACTAATAGGTTTGGAGTCTAGATGCTACCCCTGGAAAAGTTCGAGCTGGTGCAGATGGAGATGACCATCCTGCTGAACTTATATCATTTCTGAGTACATTCCCAAATGAGGTGAGCATGCTTGTCCAATTCCTCCTCTCTTTTTTTCAGCATAATCCTGATCATCCTGTTCACATGCCTTATAAAATCCAGATATCTTTTACTACATAGACATGATTTGTTTTTCCAATGATATTAAGGAAGGTCTCTTCAAAACGTGAAGTTGTGGATGCTCTGGTTCAAGAAGGTTTTTCAAAAGATGTGGCTCAGGTAATACTCCTCCCTGTCTGGACTTCAACACTCATTTAAAATTCAACTTTCTTTATGGATATTGTTGTGCATTACGTATTATATGTGACGTATTTATATGAGATCCATCTGTAATCTCATTGGATGCTTTCACAAGCTAATACAGGACAGTGGTAGCGAGGGAACAGTTTTACAGGGAGGCTAAACTATTGGTGACAGAGTTTTGGCTAATTCAAATTATGCCTCACGGGTCTATGAACATATATTTTGGACAGAGTTTTGGCCCTATGCCTCCTGGCTTGTATACAAGCTCGGGGTTACTGCTTTCAAGTCGTTTTGCGGCAGCTGTTTTAGTGGTCTCAGTAGTTGACTTGTGCTTAAGGTTTCGTGCTAAAAAGGCCATTTGACAGAGACCCAAAACTTATACTATTACCCTGGCTTGGTTGTTGTTGTTGGCCATTAGTCACATACTCACATTATCCAATAGAACTGCTGTTCTAGATCGATCTGATTTTGTGTGTCTAGGTGTACATAAACACCTGCTACTCATCTATCTATGCATTTGGAAATCATGCTCTCGGTTCAAAGCCTTCCTAATTATATAATACAAATAATTTAGACCTTTTTCTCATCTCTTGTTCATATTTCAGTGGGTGGCAACTAATCTGAAGCCAACAGGACGTCCTGGTACACCTAGCTTCTCGTGGATGTTTGATCTTCAAGGCATTTCTGAAATGTATCAATCGTATGAAGAAACAAATTTGTGGTAATTTCCACTTACACATGTACTCTCAAATTGCGGTCGTGGTTGTCTGTTTCTCAATAGATAGTTATCAGCATACAATCCCTAAAAGTCTATGAAGTAGTGGTTCTACTGATCTTCTCGTAGTGTTTCTCAATGTCGTATGTTTTTGTTAATCGATGACATGGATGTTTGAAGGGAAATAGTAGAAGATGTCCCCAGAGGTGTCCATATCAATTTCTTGAAAGCTGAAAGAAGCTTACACAGGTGGGCACTTGAAGATCTTCAGAGAATACATACTGCTGAAGAACAAGCTATAGAGGAGGGAGGCGGAGTTGAAATGCATGTCCTTGAAGATGCTGGCCATTGGGTGAGGATCTTCTCTTACTTTATCTGATTGCATATTCATTCCAGATTCAACTTAGTGTGAAGACATTGAGGTCGATGTCAAAGTCTGCATAAATTTCTGATATTCAGGAAATCGTTTGTACATGCATGTAACCAAATCAATTTAGTTAAGTTTTTTGGATATCTGCATAAGGTAGTAGACGTATCATTTGGCTTGAAGATAATATTATTTTTTCGGATGCACACTACAAAATCAAGCGACTTCTTATACCTGCATTCTCCTTCCAGGTGCAAGCAGATAACCCAGATGGCTTATTCAAGATCCTCTCCTTCTCGTTCCAAGGGGTTTAGTTACGAAAGTGAAATGGCAGGAGCAGCGGATAAAACATAGGAATTAGGATACAATTCTTTGTAGTTTTATCAACATGCTTGTCAGATGTAATTTTGTCCATTCTTTTGAAGGCTATCAGTTCCTGATCTTCTGTTGTCTTGTAGTTTTATTGTTTCCTAGTACGGAGTATACAGGAATTTGATGTTCATTTTTGTACAACTCTGGAAGCAGTATTCAGAAAAAAGTTCAATACAACATTTTTCGCCCTGTGGGAATCTTCATGTGTTCTTTCACTTTGCTCCTCTCAAAACAATTGTTAGTCTATTATATTTTATATGGCATTGCTCGTCATAATTGTATAATATACTGATAAACTTCTATAAAAAATTATAAACACACTTGTCGTGATCCTTAAAGAAACGTATCATAAAACGTAATATAAAATATATATTATCACATAAAATGTAACATACAATATGAACTCGATAGGTCGTTTGGAGGTATGGTTGACTTGCCCCAAATCTTATTCTTGTGTGTCACTTTATCTTCTTTCTGTGGCTATGAGCATTCTTCTTCATTTCCATCCATTTCCTGTTTGGTTTGCCTCCCTCCACATAGACATTTACAAACACTTCCACACATAGAACACCCCCCCCCCCCTACCCCCCTCCCTCCACAACCAATTTTGGCTTCTCATGGCTACAACAGCACCCTCTAAGCTGACCACCACCAGCTTCCCCATACCATCTTCACCCTACAACAATTCACCTCCACTTCACCACCTTCCCTATACTTCAAAACCCATCTTCACTCTTTCAACATCTTGCAAGTTCTTGAAAAAAAGAACTAGGAACATTGAATGCAAGGCTACTGAAGTTTCGTCTTCTTCGGTGCCCAAAGATATAGGGAATTGGGTACCTGTGGTTCCATTGGCTGCTCTGCCAAAAGGAGAGAGGCGTGTGATCATTCAAGATGGGGAGACCATTTTGTTGTTGTGGTATAAAGATCAAGTGTTTGCTATTGAAAACAGGTCTCCTGCTGAAGGTGCTTATAGTGAAGGCCTTATCAATGCCAAGCTCACTCAGGTCTTGTAGTTTTCTCGATTTTTGTTCTGTTTTACATCATTGATTGTGAAATTGGATTTGGGAATTGAATTTTGAAAATTCTGTTATTATCCATCATGTTCCATTTTGTAGAACTATTCATGGTAACTTGCATAGGGGTAGATGGCTAGGTGGAAGAACCTTTTAAGTCTAGCTCTCGAATCTAGAGTCTCTATTATTGACTCCGTGTTAGCTCTAGAATGACATACCTTCATCAGAATTAGAACAGTTATGAAGCCTTGTTGCTAGTGTTCGTACAAATGATAACTGAATCATGTTAGACGCGTCAATGGGTAAGGAAGGAGGGGAGGGGAGATTGCGTTGCTTTGTTCGACTTCTTTAATGTCAAAAGAAATGCAACTCGTTGTAGCTGCTTTTTTTGCTTATCCTTGTTTGAAGTTGAAATGTAAGGTTAATACTGGAGCTCTCAGTGTATTCTTCAACACAACGGCTTTGGAGTATATTCACGTCTTGTTGATAATTATTATCTCACTGAACTTCCTGCCAAGAGAACTAAAAAAAACTATGTATTATGGTGCAGGATGGTTGTATTGTTTGTCCAACAACCGATAGCACCTTTGATCTACGAACTGGAGAAATAAAAGAATGGTACCCAAATAATGCAGTGCTAAGAGTCCTCACCCCTGCTTTGAGATCCTTATTTGTCTTTCCGGTAAAACTTGATGGCGAGAATATTTATATCAGTATGGGGGAAGCTTCCACAGTTGAAGCAGAAACTGAAATAGTCTTCAGTGGAAAAGCTCAGCCTGGTATTACAGCAAGTGACGTCAATGTGGATGAGGTATCTTAGATAATCTCCTAGCCTTCTTCTGATAAAAAAAAACTTGCAAATACTAACTACGAAACAATGTATGTGATCAGGTGAGAATGATAGTAGATGAGACGTCTGGGGGCTTTGGTTTCACGAAGAAGAATGAAATGATCAATGGGAAGGCAGCAGCGATTGGATTCCTTTTGCTGCTAGATTTTGAACTACTAACTGGAACAGGTCTGTTGAAGGGAACAGGATTCCTGGATTTCTTCTATTCCATTACAAATAGTCTCCAGTAAATATTAATTCAAACAGCGCGCAATGCTGGTGTCTTTGGCTGCATAGAGTTATACACAAAGCGATAAATTTGATCTCTGCGTGTTAGCCTTCACTCGCTTTTGTATTATTCGTCGAATTTCCAATGTGTTATTCTTATATTTAGTGATTGAACAAAAATATATGCCGACATCAAACCTTTGTAAATGTTTTATTTTCAAGTTCATATGAAAAGAACACATTGTGGAGGAACTGGGACTGTTATCCCGGCTCGAAGAAGCCTCTTAAAGTAACTCGATTTGTTCTCGTATGAGATATTAACTCGAAAACTAGTTTGATATATATATTCATATCGCAATTGCAGATTTTGAACCAAATTTAAGAAATGAGAGGAGCATCGAATATATTTCATGATTTTTCTAAAGTTGAGGGATAATCGTTCTTTGATATTTTTTGGTTTTTGTAAATTAACGATGAGAATTTCAACTAACGAATTGAAAAATTGAATGGTATTGCAAATAATGAATACATAATGTCTAAGTAACTATTAGACTATAAATATGAAAGAAAAAAGCTTCCATCAATAGTTCAACTCGAGAACTCCGAGCTTAGCCAGATACTACTAGACTATTGAGCTATCGGTTCTTTGATACTCCCTCCATTTCACTTCAATTGTTTTGGAAATTCGGGTCAAACTTTGACCACAAATTATTTTATATTCAATGGTCGAAAAATATAAAATCGATATAATTGAATTTGTTTTACAAAATATTTTCATAATATTATTTTATTATAGTTTTATGTAATACATATAAAGTAATTGATAATCAATTAGAAAACCACAATCGACGAGTAGGGGTCAAAATTAGATAAGGAAAATGGAAGCTTACAACTTACAAGTGTGTAGAGTTAATAAGTGAGATCGACGTGAAGAAACATGGCAGAAAACTATGGGATTATTTCATTGATTATGTTCTTAGGTAGGGGTCAAAATTGAGGTACCACAATAGTCAAGGAATATTATAAGCTTCAATTGACTTCAAGAATTTTATACTATTAAAAGCACGTGGGCGTTGGACTTCGAGAATTCTCTAATCGACAAACATCAAGATTCTCTTCTTCATAATATGTAATCCCATTCGTAACATGCTAAAGTTAGTATACTTGTATGTCAATATATAAAATTTTAGGTTACTCCTTTTATTATTAATTATTTTATAGTAGAATTTCATAAACTTAACACTACAACCCACATGCGTATAATTTTCACTTTTCCATTTTATAAAGAGGTAAAACAATTTTTACATTTTTTAAAATATTGTTCCATGTTTAATTTTAATATGACTAATATCTTTTAGATCTTAAATTCAAATATTTTTGTTTGTGTTTTATAATTTTTTTCTTATGAAACTTATGTCAAATTATAATTTGCATGTAGAACAGTATTTGTTTCTCTAACATTGAAGGTTCTTGATGTTACAAAGATGAGGTTGCAAAAATTTGATTGTTTCCAAACTTTGGAGCTTCTTGATAATGATGTTGTAAGACCTAGAAAAGCTTTAAATTTTGAAGGTTCTTTGATGCTACATGTGTAACAAGAACTAGCTAGAAAAAGTTTTTAATTCTTGAAAAATGTTTCAAAATATTTAAGGACGAATTTATGATTGATGCAGCAAAGGTGTTGGACGAATTCTTTATCAAAATTTGTTGGTTCAAGGAATATCAAAAAATGATAGATATTGAATGTGAGGAAGCCTCGATTTTTATAAAATATCAATAATTGAATAACAAAATCGTCTGAAGGTAGTGTTCAAATAGTAAAAACCTAACTTACTAAAAAAGAAGCCCAATACGAAACGGATTAAAGTTATCGAAATTACAAATATTCCAAAACCTAAAATCCAATTTTAATCCTCCAAACGATCTCTGATTGCTAAAATTTATCATACGTCATGACAAAAATATAAAATTATTGTAATACTATTCCCATATCACAATTGCTATTACTTATAGTGAGTGATAAAATTATTTACTTATAGAATTTAAATTTCTAAACAATTATTGTAAAACTATTCCTCTATCACAATTGCTATTACTTTTCAATGTTGCAATCACTTTAGAATATTGGTTAAAAACAAAGATATCACAATTGCTATAACTTTCCAATGTAAGAAATACTAATTTTAGATAACACACTCATTTTCATTATAAGTAATTTTCTAGTGATATCTTTCAACAATAAAGGTTTGAGTATATTATGACCACACATTAATATGATAATTTTAGTTTATATCAAATGTCTACGAGATAAGTAGAATGTTAAAATCTAATATTACTTGTAGCCTACAACAATTCATTTTAAACTCTGTTAAGAGTTTATGAGTTTTCCTTTAAAATTAATTGGCAATAAAGGAGTAGCTTGAGATCTTATATATTGACCAAGGAGACACCAATATCTAATGTGGAATACTTAATACTCCCCCACACGTGTAACTCAATGGTCGGCGGAATTTTCCTAGCCGGTATTAATTGTCGGAATAACATCGGCGGGATTACACGTATCTCATTACGTCGGGGTTGGCTCATGATACGATCTTAAGAGTCTATGGGGTTCCACTCTAAAACCAGCTGGCAATAAAGGAAGTAACCCAGAATCTTATATATTGACCCGAAAGGACATCGCCTTCCGATGTAGGATGTACATCTTAACAAAATCGCTTTCATTTTTTAAGTGAATGTTTGAAGATTATTCTTTTGTTATATAATGAAGAATTACAAGGAAATATTTCTAGCGTGAAGTCCAAGAATATGGAATCTAGTATTGGATCAAGAGCTAACAAGTACTACTAATTGATTGCAACAAATGTCAATAAAAAATAAACTAAAATCAAAACTCCATGTGGTACATGACGTATTAAGTGACGCCAAAAGTTGCTAGACTCATTTTCTAGTCAGCATTGATTTGCAACTTGTAATTGACTTGTTCTTAAAATGCATTAATATTAATTTATTATCTTTGACATTTAATCACTAGTCACAAATTACAGTGTGAAATGAATAAAGTGACATGTAGCAATTACTGCATATATCACTACGTAAAATGATTAAATATTAGCACAAAAAAATTCAGTTCAAATTGCACATTATTTCTTTTTCTTTTTTAAAGGGAGTACCTTTTAATTTTATTAATATGAATAATCGAACCAATTTCCATGCTAGAAAGAGGGCTCGAACTCGAGACCTCCGCTAGAGATGTCAACATGCTTGCCATCAAGACAAGATGTCTTGACTGCACATTATTTCTATGGGTATTGGGAATAGATTATGGGAGTGAATAGTTTGGAAGTGTGGAGCATATAGCACATAAGGCACTAACTATGAATACTGTCATTTATATAATATTCTTAAGTTACTATAATTTACAAAGAAAAATACACAGTTCAATGTTTGAAAATATTAGTCTTATATGTTAACTTTTATCCCAAAAAAAAGAGATTGAAATGATTCTTAATTTATCAATGACTCAACAATTTGATAATATTTGACTCAAACTTATTATTAGGAGGTCTTGAATTCAATTATCGTGACTGAATTGTTACTATTTCTTGTGGTTTTTACCAACTTGCGAAACAAAACAAGTGATGAAGTGACATTGCATGATGTTTTAGTTTCACACACTATTCATAGTATCGACCAACTATTCTGCACGCTTTTGTATGTGAAGTCTATCGCGAGCATTATGTTGTGTAATGATTAATGGAGGAAAACCACTCCCCAAGTCGGTATGTTTTAGTTGTTGTCATAATCTATTTTTGTTTTTATTTTTAAATATTTGTTACTCTTGTATTAAGAATAGTATTTCTATATTTGCATTGTAATGTATTTTTAACTACTTTTTATGTTAAATTATGGGTCAAACAATAATATGATTTTAATTATAATTGTCATTCTACATTCAAGGTACTTATCTATCAATAAGTAAATTAAAACTATGATTACAAAAATAAAAGTTATTAGTTTTGATGACTAGGAGACCAATAAATTTGACAACAAATTTGAAAGTATTCTATTTTTTCAAAATGAATTTAGAGTGTATGTCATAAAAAGTTCAATTATAATCATGATTGTTTATTTTTATAAAATTGCAAAAGTTATCCAAACAACCTACGGACGTATACCTGTAAAGAAGGTTATGATGATAAAACATTCTTTATCAAATATAAAATACTTGTGCATAAGTACAATATTTTTATTCGTGTAATTCTATTTAATTCATCTTAACTAAACTTAAGTTTAATAAATAAAACAATATTTCTATATAAAATTACAGCTTAAAAATAAAAATAATTAATTATATTTCTTAATTATAGGAGAACAGTTACTTCAAATAAAACATCTAATTCCCCCCTTCCACATTAAATATAGTGTAAATATTTTCTCCTAACATTCATTTTCTGATGGTCGATAGGCGATGGCTCAATAATCTCATAGCATCCGATTCAAGTTTGCAATTGTGAATCTTGTTGAAGATAAATTTATTTCACACTCCTAATATTTATACCTTGACGCTAATTATATATATATATATATATATATATATATGTAAACAAAAAATCTTCATGATTCATAACAATTGTTACTTTTAATTTATTTACCCCAACTTATAAGTTACGTTTTAATCATTTATCCTTGAAAACTTCTTTCAATAATTGTACCAAAAGCCATCGTTTGCATTTAATTCATGAACCTCAAAAAATCTAACGCCCACTAGCACTACTAGGCCACCAATCTCCTACTAATTCATTTCTCAACCTCAAATAATATTTTATTATTTTTTCAATAAAGAATGCTTCTTAAACTTCCATTTCTTTGACCTTTGACAATTTTGACTTTTATTTAACCCCCTTCATAATGTAGACTCTTTTGACTTTTTTCTTTTGCTTAACTATATAAACACTAAGAAACCATTATACTAGGTGAATTATCACAAAAAAACTTCAAACTCTTCTTAAACTTTTTCCCTCTCATTTGACTTCAAAAAACCACCAAAACTTCAACTTTTTTTTATAAAGAATGATGCATTCTAATGAAGCTACAAGTTCAAACAACCCGTCCCCGAAAAAATACCGAGGCGTTCGACGAAGAAAATGGGGGAAATTCGTGTCGGAAATCCGTGTTCCGGGCACACAAGAACGCCTCTGGCTAGGCACTTACGCAACGGCTGAGGCGGCTGCGGTGGCACATGATGTTGCATTTATTGCTTGAGAGAGACATCTAAATTGGGTGACTTCAACTTCCCCGACATGCTCCCTCCAGGGATACAGAGAAGCATGTCTCCAAGATCAGTTCAGAGGACTGCTACTGATGCTGGTTTGGCTATTGATGCTCAGATGATTTCTCAGCCTAGAGAGGATGATAACACGGTGGAGTCGTCGTTCGATCGAAGTGGTGGCGCCGTGGACGGGGGAATTTGGCAGTGCTGTGATGGTTATAGTTCAGGGGGTCATCTTTGGAAAGTGGAGAATTGAGCATTTCAGTTGATGATTATATATAAATCAAGAAAGTTTCAAGGTCCTCAAGATTTTAATTTGCCTAGATTATCAAGATGAATTTGCAAGATTTGCACTATCGGAACTATTTTTCTTTTGTAATTAGCGGTGATATGAGCTTCGAATCCAGTATGAGAACTTGAGATATTGTGTTTTTAGTTGAGATCAATATCTACATAATAGTATTAATTAATTGTAAGCTTGAGTGAGGTGAGATTGATGTCTCCCCCTCTTGATGCGCATTATAAAGGGATATCTTTATAAATGGGCGAAGGATGTTGGTGAGAGTTTGTTTTATGTGCTTAAGCAATTAATTATTGAACTTTGTTAATTTTTTAGTTCGATTACCCTCTTTTTAAAATGTGAATTATTGGTTACCATAATTAAAAATAATGTTAAAAAATGTCACTTTGCTTTTAATTCATGATTTTGGCCAACTATTAGGTATTTTAACAGGGATAAGATGGTCTTTAACTTAATTATGTGTTTCTAAACCATCTTACGGAGGCAAAGATATTTTAACTTATAAGAAAATTTAGAACAACATAATTAAGTTAAAAAAACAGCTTACCCTGTTAAGACACCTAAAAGCAAGCCAATATCATGAATTAAACGAGAAGCGGGCATATTTTAATACTACTTTTAGTTATGGTAATAAAAAACCCGCCTTTTAGAGAGGAGGTGATCGAACTAAATAATTTAGTAAGGTATGTGATCTTTGATACCAATAACCCAAAAATAATTGATGATATATGATGATGTAGTAAAAAATAATATAGTACAGTATAAAATATTTACTTTTTGAAATACCAACTATCGTGAGTAGTCTATTTATAAATCTCCATCATCCTTCTCCCAAGTCATGTTGTTATACCACCAACATTTCAAATAATGTATGTGTTTGATTAAGCATGTTAGGTGGTTGAGCTTAATAGAAGTCGTTTGACAAACTATCCCTACAGGCTATAGCAATTGATTTGGTCCTCACAAAGTTCATGCACCACACTATTTCACAAATTCTAAGTGACAAAAAAATCCCCCAAATGCATAATTGAATTGTTGAAAGGTTTAAGCATATATTTGATGACTAGAATTGTTCAGGTGCTTAAATAAAAGATAAGAAGCTTCGCAAATTTGCACGGACATAATCATAATTGGTAAGAACATGAAAAACGCAGAGACGGCTTAGCCAACATCACAAGACTTCAACATACGACTACTACTATGGGTTCTAGAATCCATTATATTATCAACTAGTTCAATAAGTTACAAATCAAGAGTAATGGTCAAGTAGAAGATGACACATCCAATAGCCTCCATTGCAAGAAGCCACTCAATCACCTCCAACTTGTCTTTTCCATGAGTCTTCTACGATCAATTCGTCGACCCCCCAGTCTTCATAACTGGACACAGAGTATAGAACAGTTGTGAAGACATGTCAAGATATCTCACCTATGCCTATTACTTGTTTCAACTTGAAAGAAGATTCTAGAAGAAAGGGAAAGATTATGTGACTTGTTCGCAAGTTCATAATATTAGAGAATCATACCTTCCATCTGGGAGGTACCGTCGGATGGTAAAAGGGATTTTTCTCTCTCTAAGCTCTTTCATAGCAATCTAAGAAAGAAGATTATATTAATAACCAGAAAGTTTGACCAAAATATTGGCAACAATTTCAGAATTTAACTCGACCCAAATCATCAAATCATATCATAATATATACAATTCTAAATGGTGATTCCAAACATCTTAAGAGTCATTACCATACCATAGAGGAGGAGGTAGGGATTATTGTAGGAAGTTACACTAAAAAAATGAAGTAGAATGTTCTGTATAGTTAAGAGGAGTGTCAGAGCCAACAAACTGAAAATTTTATTTTAAAAAAATTTCTGTAATTAGAAAAAGCAAAGAAAACTCAAGCTGTACAAACATAATAGATAGTTAGTTGATCGGGACATAATATTTTCAAACAGTGAAAACATCTATGCGAAGGTTCACCTCAAGTGGATCAGTTTCACCCTCCAATTCAACCATCACAGGAGCATTCATGCTGTCAAATATTAAAACCTACAGTTAGTGGCAGAAAAATATAATTTTCATTATTTACACCTCTTAAGTCATTGATACCTGATCTGCAGGGCACGTGTACCCAAAATTCTAGCTCGTTCGTATTTGGTCATATACTTGGAGGTTTTCCGCTGACGCTCACCAGGTTCCTCTTCATTTTGTCTTCACCATCTCCCAGGAGAGGGTCAGGTATATCCTCATTGACGTTTTCTTCTTCGACTTCTGCACCTTCCTGGTTTTAATGGAACATGAATAAACAAATAATGTACGAGTACTAAGCAATGCTATTAGAAGAGCTTCAAAGCTGCTAAAAGTAATACATCTAACCTCAATCTCAGGGTCCAAAGGCTCATCCATGTAACTGCATAAATACGCATCAATCAATATAAATAACTAATAATCAGTTTAACTGCCGCTGAAATTATTTGCTTCCATCCCAAAAGATTGTCCAGTTTGATTCACTGGCCAACAAACTGTGTAACCTTAAAGAACACACATAACTTCAAGAAGGAAAGCATTCAAGCTTAATTCTTTAAAACAATCAGCTAACTATTCCCAAACAATCCCAAAATCTTGAACAGAAAATTGTTCAAATTCTTAAGTAATTCAGTACAAAAAAGTGTAGATATGCTATTAGCTGGAACAGAAAGAAAGTTCAAACTTTATAAATATGCATAAAATCTTGAACTTAATGGAAAATGATTAAAGCTTTCAGCTACCAACAATCATAAAACAATTTTCCAGTCTATTAACTAATTCAATAATAAATAAATAAAAAGTAGAGTTAATTATTAATATAATCCTAGATAGCGTAACTCCCGTGCAGTTCAGTCCCGCAAAATAGCAAAGTAGTCGTGGAAGTGGCACAAATATTACAGTATGATCCTTAGAAGACAGATGTTGCATATTTATCCCTAAATTAAACGTCCTAAAACAGGGACCAATGTGCAACATTTGTGAATTTTGTGGACCATACTGCAAAACAGGTATCAATATCGGGGACTGGATTGTTATAGTACCAATAACACTATATGAGACTATATTAGCAATTAACTCCCAAAAATTTCAAAGAATATTGTAGCTGCTAAAATTGAAATATGAAAAACTATGTACAAAATCGTGAACCCTATGGAAAAATGATTCAATCTTTCAACTACCAACAACCACAAAATAATTCTCCAGCTTCGTAACTTATTCAATGCCCAAAAATTGCATAAACAATAATCAACTGAAATAAGATGGAAAAATTTTAAACTACGCATAAAACCCTGAACCCTAATGGAAAAAGATTCAATCTTTCAACTACCAACAATCTCAAAACAATTGTCCAGTTTCTTAAGTATCTCTATACCCACGAAATTAAAATAATCTTATTAGCTGATGAAAATTGAATCTTGAACCGTAATGGAAAAAAATTCAATCTTTCGGCTACCAACAATTGGACAAATAAATTTAGTGCAATTTTAAATAGTTATTTATCATTAATGGATAAAATTGTTTGAACTAACCCTCCGTCCATCTCATAATCTTCGTCGGCCATTTTTGTGACTTGCAACTAACGTTTCCTCAGACCTCAGTTGGAGCTTATGAGTCGAAGTGATGACTAATTGGCTATCAACGAAGGGTTTATAATTTTATATGATATTAGGTTGATTGGTGTTGAGCTCGACCCTAATATTGGATTATATAATTGGCTCGATATCTTGGAGACTTGGACCGAGGAGAGTGGGGCAATACTATACACACCATAATAGTGTTTACATGTGGACAATGATGTCAATCGATCGGGTTAACGGGTTTAATTGAGCCGAATTCAACTTAATTTCTCACTTGATAGCTTTAGGAATAAATCATATTTGCTCGTCCTGAATCATTATATACACACACCATAATAAAATATTATTCAACCCCTTTGTTTGGAAGTGTAATAAGTGGGTTGAAGTCCAGTTTAGGCAAAATGGTAATTTCATGCCTAAGAAAACACTATATTATTTTGTGTATAATGTACCTGGAATAGCTATTTATGATACTATGCAATTGTACGACCGAATGTCCATACAGTATGCATGGGGTTAGCTGCCTCCATGGGATCTTTTCTCCTGGTCGGGGGAGAAATTACCAACGTCTAGCATTCCCTCACGCTTGGCGCCAATGAGGTTTTTATTTGAAAGAAAAAAGAAGTCTCGCTTGACCCTTTTACTTGAAAAGAAATTAGAGTATATAAAATATATGTTGATAAACTAAAAATATAATTTCTACTATGTTCGGCTTTAGTCAGGCCCAATTATCACTAATATTGGGAAATAACGAGTAGCCGATACCCGTTTGGTACTCCAATTGATATTTAATAATGTTATAATATATATCTATCTACAATTCAATCAATTTCATTTAATAATCGGTTTGTATAACAAAAGCTAATAGAGTATTAATCAAAGTCAGGCTATCTTCACTTTTTCTATTTATTTTGTAACGATTATCATTTTTAGTATCATGATTTATGACTTGTGAATTGTGTTATAATTTATTTTAGCTAGTGACGAAACTATAAATTTTATATATGAAAGACGGATTTGCATTATATAATGAAGTGAATATACAAAATGTAAAAGAGAAAAACTTAATTTTCGAGTAAATAAAATGTAAAATTATTTTTTCAAAATTTTAAGATAGGCAACTACTTCCCTCAAGCTCCCCCTTATTTCTTCCACTTATTTTAACCTAGAAGGTTGATATCAAATAAATTAAATTATTTTCTTAAACCAAGAAACCCAATGAGATACATTTATCATTTCATCCCTGAGCAGATTTCTTGCATTAGTTTATTTCGAAAGAAAAAAACAAAATCTACATCATTTTGATATATTTTCTAGTTACAAAACAAATGCTATATGCTGCAATATATTTGAAATTAAGTTGGATTTTATCCATCCCAATATTTCAATATTCATGTAAATATATTTCTCTCTTAGCTCTCAAATATGTAATGGGATTCTTTCCCTATATTAAATCCAAATATACCCCCCCCCCCCCCCTGAAGTTGATCAATAGACCTTGAATGAAATTAGTGTATTATGCATTTGGATTTTATGCACGTTTGCATGCAGTGTTTGTATAATTTTAATGATAATGTGTGCATGAAAATTGTACAAGTTGGTTCTTGGAGGAGGTTTATTACAGATATAGTTCTGTCCGAAGATGGGAGTCTTTTGCTCGAAAGAATCCGAAGTAATTGATTATGTTTCTGTAAATGAGAAACATAATGGTGAAAGGAAGTCTTCTGTACATATGATAGTTCCCCAACCAAGAGAGGAATTTGTTGAAAGTGTAGGTAAGTTTAAGCATGATCATTCTGCGAATTTAATATCGAAGCAGAGTGTTAAGCCTAATGGTGTAGTTAACGTCTCACAACACGAAGGAAGTCTTGGTAAAACAGTAGTTATTGAGAGGCCTACTCATCGTCATAGGCGAGCATCAACGATGGATGTTGGAGGTGGTAGAAGCCGGGAAAGTATGTCTATGATTCTGAGTTCGCATTTTGCTGCAAAAGTCGTGGAGTCAGCTGAAGGATGGCCTGTGTGGCTAAGTTCAGTTGCAGGCGAGGCAATTCAAGGATGGCTCCCTCGGAGTGCAGAGTCATATGAGAAAATCGATAAAGTTGGTATTACAACGTTCACACTTATGTTGATTTGACTCTGTGTATCAAAATGTAATGAATGTGTTATGGTATTCTGGTTATTTGTTTTGCAGGTTGGACAAGGAACATACAGTAGCGTGTACCGAGCACGTGACCTGATATCTAATAAAATTGTTGCAATTAAGAAAGTGAAATTTTCAAATATGGATCAAGAGAGTGTTCGTTTCATGGCAAGGGAAATTTCTATCTTGCGTCGTCTAGACCATCCAAATGTTACGAAGCTTGAGGCTCTGGCTACATCTACGATCTCAGGAAGCTTGTATCTCGTATTCGAATACATGGAACATGATCTTGCTGGACTTCTAGCTTCACCAAATGTCAAGTTCACTGAACCACAGGTAAATGTTCGTTCTTTTATGCCAACCGCTGAACTAGTAAAATCTTCCGTTAACAATATAGTAGTACTTCCAATAAACACAAACGGATGTGGTGCATTTCTGTTGGTAATTTTGTTGTGAATTTCTTGCTCTACTGCAGATTAAATGTTTTATGCAGCAATTGTTGCGAGGACTTGAACATTGTCATAATCGTAGAGTACTTCACCGAGACATAAAGGGGTCAAATCTTTTAGTAGACAACAATGGAAATCTGAAGATTGGCGATTGGGGTTTGGCTACCACTTATGAGCCAAACCAAAGTAAGACGTTGACTAATCGTGTTGTCACTCTGTGGTACAGGGCTCCTGAGCTTTTGCTTGGTGCAACAGCTTATGGACCTGCAATCGATATGTGGAGTGCAGGTTGCATACTTGCAGAACTGTATATGGGGAAGCCTATATTTCCAGGAAGAACAGAGGTATACCTCTCGTGCTATAACATATTATCCCTTTCCATATTGGTTATGATTTTCGACTTTATCAATCATTAGTTAGATAACAAAGGATGAATTAGACCGAATGACCAAATTTGTTTTACAAGTTACTTCGTATGTCTGTGGATGAGTAATTAGCGTGGTGACTGCCAACCAGGTTGAGCAAATGCATAAGATTTTCAAGCTATGTGGATCACCGTCTGAGGAATATTGGAGAGACTCAAAACTGCCACGAGACTAGTTTCAAAGCACAGCAACCATACAAGCGCCTTGTATCAGATACTTTTAAGGATATACCTCCTGCAGCTTTGACTCTTGTTGATGTTCTCCTCTCAATAGAACCGAATCAGCGTAATGATGCTACTTCAGCTCTTAATAGTGAGGTAATCAGCTTCCATCTATGATACTAGAAGTATAAAAATAGATATAACCATATTTCGTTCCTTTTTATAGTTTACCCCCATTAGCATCTCCTACTTATAGTTTCGTTTAATTCGTGACAGTTCTTCAATACAAAACCGCTTCCTTGTGATCCATCAGCTTTACCTACATATCCTCCAAGCAAAGAACTTTATGTCAAAATGCAAGAAGAAGCAAGGTACATATATCTTCTATGTAATTATGATGTGGTGAAGAATATATTGTTTTACGAAGTTGAACTTCTGTTTTAATCTGGTTTTCCTACGTTGGGTTTCTCCTTAAAGCTGTAGTAGGAGATAATGTTTTAGTTCTCATACGTTGTTAGGCACAGCATTCGTTGAGATATTATTGACAAGGAAGATAATGGTTCGAACTGATGATTATTTTATCGATAAGTTGAGGTCCAAGCAACAATAGATTACCTTCAGCCGACAACATATTATTTACATCAGTTCAAGATTCTTTGAATATCAGAATTATATATGCATTTTTGTATTTGATACCAGGCAAAAGGCTGAAAGCGTTGAAGTAAATAAAAATGAATCAACGACAAAATCTTCCAGATCATTGATGGTCACACCAGACGATGAGAAACAGGTCTAGTTACCTACTTACCCCTTAGTATCAGTTGATATTGATAAGTGTTATCTGTCTTTATAAGCACCCTCATGTTTATTTAAAAATGACTAGCAGGGACCATCAAATAAGAGCACCGGTCTCATATTACTGCCCATGGACAGTCGAACAGGGATTCCGGTTGAACCTTCCAGAGTGGCAATGCGGAATGGATTACCCCCGGCCACCTCTGTAGTACATCCAAATGCCGTAGGATATCAACGTGCTTCAAAGGCAAACCATGTTTCAAGTTCATCAGTTGATGGGAGAGTTAGGCCCCTAAAAGACAAGGTTCTCAAAAGCATCATGGAACTAGAGAAACATCGAGAAGGGATGAGATCGAATCTGAACAGGACTCAATGGTACATCATTAACTCAATCAGCCCATGGTTGAATCATTCCTGCATGTTTTCCCCTTTGTTGCTTCTGTCGCTTTTGAAGATCAATGGAACTTACCATGCTTAGCTTACTGTCGTTTTTCAGGTGTATGTACCAAGGGGAAATAGGATGCAATTCTCCGGACCACTACTGCGTCCTGGTGGGAACATGGAAGAAATGTTGAAAGAGCATGAAAAGCAATTCAAGAGACTGTTCGAACAGGAAGGCGTGACAAGAACAGAACTAAAAGGAACATCCTATGATTATCAGGGGGTTTGAATCAGTTAGTCCGTGTACCTCTCGTCCCCCGCATTGGTTTCCATCATCTTGTGTAGCGCCTGGTGCTACATGATTCTACATAAATACACAACAGAATCATGAGTTTCAAGGCAGGGACAACTGTAGACTGTAGTGTAGGTACCTTCTTGGCAAGGAGTTGGCCTTGATTAGTTGAAAGAGGCCGATCACTGGCCTTCATGTATGAGTTGTACATATATTTCTCCTGTAGATTCCTTTTTATAAATGTCATTTCGATTTTGTCTTCTTTGTATCTTCTCTTGTTGAAGTAGAGGGTGATGAACACCCCACCCTTAACATTTGCTCTCAGTGCGTGGACTGTAAATCGATGGATATGCTCTAATGGCATAACTCGTGGAAAAGAGCTAATAGGATCCGACTCTCAGATCATACCTCCACAACAGAGGCGGATCCAGGGTGGTCCCTGTATGCATAAGACCACCCCAAAATTCTCATAATAGTATTATAAAGACATCACTTAATGACAATTAGAGTATTGCTTCAATGGCTAGGTATTTTGACACATTCCCTTTCACATTTTCCATATAACTTTTACTCTTTTTTCTATAATATTTCATATATTTTGCTCATATTTATCATGTTCCAAGCTTAACTTTTGGTAGAAAGTTTTCCTTTTCTTCTTCTATAAACATATTTATCTTTCAATTCTCTCAATTTCAACCATCTTTTTCTCTCCTTTTATAATAATTTTGTATTAAAAAGTTACACATTCAAGTATTAATTAACTTCTCATTATATAGTATAAAATTTTGTTTTGTTGTATTTTTCTTTATAAATTTTTAGTTTGTCTCGGTTCCGTTCGAAACACCACACCCAAGCCTCCTAACGCCCACAATTAACCACTAAGCAACTAACCAACCAATGAGAGTATTCGAATTACCCATCACGCAGCTATACTTCTACAGCGGCCGCTAACAGTGACCCTTCACATTCTTTGTCATACCATCATAGCAAGCAATCACTAATATTATTTACTCCTAAATAAATAGAATTACAGAAAGGCAAACTATTTAGTAGTAATTATATACATATAAAAGATAAAAAGTGATTAAAAGCTAATAAGAGTCTATGGTACTCCACTCTAAAATCAATTGACAATAGAGTGAGTAGCCAAGATCTTATATATCGATTTGGGAGACACCGACTTTCGATATAAGACAAAAATATAAGGATGAATCTAGAAACCACTATCCCTTACCGCAAGAAGAAAGAGGTGATATGCAGACTCAATATCAGAAAGTAGTTGTTCAATCTCATTACAACGTAGTAGACGCTTATCGATCTCGGACATTGTTGACATCCAGTCTTTAAGCTTGGAATTCTGACAGAATCTGATGGTAGTAATTCAACCTTCTCGATCGATTCACAGAGCAAATCTAGTATTCGATGGGTTGCACAACCCGTATGGTGCGATTCATACGAATTCAGCATCTGTATCACAACAATAAAGTTCTGAAAACAAATCCGCAACTCATTCATGGTCTAATGATATTAAGTCTTTAAAATTATAAATTTAATACAAAATTGATTCTGATTTTGGTTTTCTCCTCCAAAAGAAGCCGGAGGTTATTCAAGAGGAAGGGGTTGTTTAGGCCTCCTTTTATAGTCAA